>JASDQU010105249.1:67315-86951 GCA_032191745.1 Picea mariana
ATTTTTATGGATGATTACATGGTAGGGTTTCTTTAAATCTCAATGACTTAGATGGTAAGTGATATTTCAAAGTATTTTTTGGTTTATTCTCAATGTGTTGACTAAATGATTTATCAAAGTGGTGATAATTTTCATCATATATTTTTCTCCTTTTATAGATGCCTCTTCAAAACCATAGGAAGGGATGTAATTGAGCTCTTTTCCCTTGATTTCATTTATTTAAATATTGTTGAATAATATAAGGTTAATTATAGGGTTTGTGAGTGGACTCCCCTAGACTTAACCTTATTGTTAAAATTATAGTGTTTCTTATTGGACACCTCTAGGGTTTTGACCTAAGATCCACCTTTATCTATTGTTAGAATTCTTAGAAGATATAGGAAAAAATGTATAGGTTGTGAGTTTACTCCGATAATTTATTTTACTAAAGAATCTACACCTAGGGATTGTGAGCATACTCTGCTAGGGTTCAATTTCTAAATTTTCTCTTTATTTTAATCTCCATAGAAGTTTCATCTTTTACTCCATATACCCAGGGAATTAAGATGACGCTAGCCTTTCTCTCACTGTAAGTAATTTTAGAAGCCTAACTCTCTCTCTCTCTCTCTCTCTCTCCTTGACATCTTATTTTAGGTTTACATCTAGTTTCATTGCATTCCGTCTCTTAGTCATAGATAGATTAATATCTAGGGTTTTATTGGATTGTTTTCTTAGGTGAATCTTAGATGTCATTCATATTATATGATAATAGTTATATTAAATTTTACCATTAGTCTAGGTTCGTAAATTTGTGAAGTGCTAGGAAAAATATAGGTAGACTTGATCCCAAAGTGTTTAGAACTTTTCAACTAACACACCATTCTCTCATTAACTACAAAATATAATTCTTAGGAAAAGGTTTCTCACACAAGAGTGAATATTCTAACGTAGAATTTCAATTTGAATACAAAATTTTGTATTCAAAAGTACTCCATTTGATTCACTTCATAAGTTGGATTTAAAACCTTCATTCAAAAAAATGAACAATCAAAATGAGACACTAATCAATCTGGTAAAGGTTCTTATCATGTGCATTTGCCAACCAATGAAGAATTAGTGACGAAAGTGTGCATAAATTCCATCTCTCAAAAATCCTTTTTTAGAGAATAAGTATTGACATTGACAAATAAGTAAGCATGAGGATCTTGTTCCAACAAGAATTAGTTTCAAGCCACACAATATAAATAAAATTGCGCCTCAAAAAGACTAAAAAAATAATGCAGCAAAAGGAAACTATATGGCGACATATAGTAGAGGGAGGTGGGTCTGCCTCTCTTGGAACACACTACCAAGAAATACTATAGTGGAGAACTATTGATCTACAACAAGTTATTTATTCCATTATTTCCTCAATTACAGATATCCTATTATTCCTTTATACAAAATATAAAAGAGAAATAATTACAAAGAATAAAACTAATTCGTTGAACAAGAAAACCTCCTAACAAGTGTTCCCTCTTTGAATTTTCATAATTAAACACATAATATATCTTAATTGTTTTCTTGTTGATTATAGAGGGAGGTCGAATTAGTTTCTAACTCATTGTTGTTGAGGTGGAAGCTCCACTTTGGCATGCAATTTGAAAACCGACCGCAAGAGGAAATCTATTTTTTACACCTTTTGAAAAACAACCATATCTCTGAAACCATATATTTTCTTATAAATTCCCCCCCTCCAAACACATTGTGGGATATTCTACACAAAAAACATGTTTTCGAATTTCAAGATTCATCTTGATCTACTAAAAATTCATGTGGCAAGTTGACCTTAAGAAACTATCACGTACATAAATTATGGTACCCAGTCAATTATTTTGTTGCGATGGGAACTTGAATATCATTGAATGTGCCACTTCCTCAAGAAACAAGTTGGTAAAAGACGACATCTACTTTAAGAAACTATCAAAACATGAGAATTCAACCAATTTTAATGTTTTTATTCCTTATGAAGTTCATATGAGGGAAGATTGGGTAATTATGGATGAGATAGGATAATATGTGGCAATGAATGTGTGAATGAGTGAAATATAAAAGTAAAATGATAAAATATTAGATGAAATGATCCTTGAACACATGTTGAATCTAGGGTTCAACATCTCTGCCACACTCATGTTTTTGCATGTCCTCATGCAACATGGATGCATGTGAAGTGTTGTTCGGGTATAGTGCATAATCTTCAATTGTGCATATTTGATAATTTATTTCCTAATTTCCTCTTTTCTTCGGATTTTCTCATTTATTTTCATAAATATTATTCTATTATTTAGTTTTACGTATACATATTTTCCATTTTCCATTTTTCTATTTTTCTATTTATCATTTTTTCTCATTTCTTTGGCAAAGTAGGGAGATAACAAGTTATGGATTTGCAATATAGACAGATTGGAATCCAAGTGTATCGATGCTCTTGTTATTTGAGATGTTCTTCATGGAACAAAAAAGGAAGACTTAGAAACCCAACATAGTTTTGTAGAAAGTGGGACACTTGAATGGGAAAGTTTATTTTTCCTTTAACTCTTCAAAGTTTGTCAAGTTCATGATAGTGAATGATGATGGATGGATAATGAGATTAGGAAAGGATATGAATTATGATGGTGGAACCAATGGAGTATGAAAAGGTAAGCAAGTAGACTATGAAATGAGTTTCAAAACATTAATGACCTATGTGCATGAATCTTATGTAATGTGACTACTTAAATAAAACAATCTCTTACCGAAATTTACCTCTTTCGAATGTCTGATCACCTAAGAGACGAGCAATGAAATCTTGGTTGCATGATGAAGATATATATTCTGGAAAGAGCTTGTACTCAAAGGATGGAAATTTCTTGTAGTTGGAAGTCATGCCAGATATAGTGTCAGGCTATAGGAAATATGATGGTGGCTATACTCATTCTACAAATGATAATCTGCTAGAAACACCTTCGATCACCATCTAAGGGAACTTTGGGTTGATATTATATCAATCCTTCAATTTTTTCACTTTCCTAGGACAACAAACTTCTACCACTACCACAAGGGTTATTGAAAACATTGAAAAAATACAAGTTATCCTTAATCAATTTCAAATTGAATCTCAAGTGCGCCCTTGTTGCTAGATGTATGGATACAGAGACAATGACCATGTTTTGTGTACTTTACTTCTTTTATGCATGCCTTTTGTGATCGTTAAATCTATCAAATTGGAGTGTAATAAACTAATGTGTAAAATAAGTATGTTCAGAGGACCTTGTCATCCTTGATTGTGACACCTTTTTCCCATGCTATGGTACTTTATTTCTCCATGAAAGATTGGATTGCAAAAAGAAAACAAATTTGTTGTAGTTGATACACAAATTTGAGTGTTGGGTTTGATCATGTTGAATGGAGTAAATTGACTTTGATGTGATGCATGAAGATATTTGTTGAATGCTAGAAGAAATCTTGTTGTGATGTTGCTTGAAAAATATTTTGACATTTTGCTATAGGGACAGAGAAATTCGCTACAGGAAGAGAGATCAATGAATTTGAGAAAGGTTTTTCTCTTTGACTCAGGGTCGTTAGGTTGATTAAATAACATGTAATAATAACATCCTCATGCTTAAAAAAACCCATGTTTCAAAATTTCACCCGGAGTTGCATCGATATCCAAACCTTGGAGGTTGTTACCATAATAGGAATCTGTTGTAGGAAGCTACAAGAAAATATGGAAAAATTGGATTCAAAAAAATACCCATACATCCTTCATTATGAATTTTTTGAAATTTTCACCTATGATTTATCAAAATGGACATATGGGGCACAAAACTCATGTCCTGATTTTTATTCATTTGGCTTCAAGTGGCTGCAGTCACTATGTAAAAAGTGCCCTTTAAGGAGGCCGCTACAAGAAATAAGAGAAAATGACTATTGCAGGATATATGGGAATGATTGAAGTATGAATTTTGACCATATGGAAATAAGTAATTATCTCTGAGGATGACACCTTATTATTGCGATTATAGTTTGTCGAGCTATACTTCAGATTGAGCCAATAAACTATATGCAACATTTTTTGATTTATTTATTGACTATCTTAACCTACTTGAAAAAGGAAACCTTTCCTCAAGTGTAGGAGTACTTACAATGAATAAATGTGCATAACGGGATCACAAATAAACTCATATCAAAATATGAAAATATATACCTCAATGATTGTCTGGATGTGAGGAACGGGTTGCTCTAATTGATATGGTGCTAAGATGTGTTGAACGATGATGGAGTACTCAAGACTAATGGATGTAAAGAACCATAATTCAATGTAGTAATTCTTCCCTTAGTTCCCTTGTTTATTAGAACTGGTTTGGATTTCCTCCTTTGTCATGCCATGCATTTCTTCTAATAATTTTTTATTGGTATCTTGAATGCATAAAGGATTTGATGACATACATGGTAGAAACTCCTCAGTCTCAGGTTCTTATGTCTACTCTTAATAAAATTATTTCCATGGCTATTTGATCCCTTGCAGGTCTTCTTGGTGTTTCTCATGGAACATTTTCTCTTTGATCACTTCCTAGGATGCATATGTGTTCCTTATGGTTGTTAGGATTTTCTCCTCCTAAGATGGATAGATGTTTCTAATTGTTTCTAGGATTTGGGAGATTTATAAGAGAAAAATTATTCTTATTTAATAGATTCTTGAACATTCTTGAATACATATTGTTGGATAATAATTGTTTGCCCTTGACCAAGTTTTGTGGATATATAGTCAAGTTTGACCTATTTTTGGACTTCAAGAATCTATCGAAGGAGGAGCACAAGACAAATCAGAGATCGCAGGATCTCAGCCCCTTTTTGGGTCCTTTTTGGGATGTGGGAATATGTAACGGGAATGGAATGTCATCCCATGGGTCTACCCATGTTTAGGCATATTTTGTATATATAAATTAAGGCTTTGTGCTTGCAACCGATTGACTGAAGACAATAAAGAAGAAGATTTGGTGGACGTAGCCCCAGGGTGGGGGTGAACCATGTAAATATTGTGTTGTTATGCTATATGCTTGTCTTAATGTGTTTATGACTCTCTTGCTAAGTGATTTGATAGAGATAGATAAATCTATTCATTCTTTGTGCTAACGATGTGTAAGAATGTTAGATCTGACTTCTATGAATGTGCTTAGTGCTTGATTCTACTAGATCCGATCCATCTGTGTGTGCTAAGTACTTAACTTTCTTATATCAATTTGAGTGCTACAAAGCTATGTATTATCATCAAAGTAGATATTAATCACATATTGAGGATCTGACGGCAGTAAGAACTCTATTAAGTATCATAATCATAGATTTGTGTCCCAGCTAAGGTTCTAGACACTTGAGTCTCGCAACTACCCCTGCCTCTACCTCGGTTGAGACTTCATCTGCTTCGCAGGTATTGCCAAAAGGACCAGTAGTTAGGGTTTTGTTGGTGCGTTGTTGTAGCATTGAACCATGGGTCTGCCCTGTGCGAACAAATGGTTCCATTGATGGGACCTGAAACTGCGATTACTGGGAACTAAGAAAGAAGCAGCTTTGTGAAAAGATTCGTCCTGAAGTTGTGAAAGATCTATGCATAGATCTGTCTCTCTAGTGCGTATTATTCTACTTGATTTATAAATATATGTGCTACAATAAAGAAGCTCGATCTGAAGAAAAGAAGTTGGATCTGAAGGAGAGAAGGAAGATCTGAAAGCTTTATGCTCTAAGAAAGGTAAAAGTGAGAATTTCTGATTAAAAGAGGTAAGATCTGCAAGATTTGTGCTCCGATAAAGGTAAGAATAGTGAACATGGAAGCTTTGTGCTTTGTAGAAGTAAGATAAGTGGATTTTTTTGTTTCTAGAGTATGGATCTAGGTATGTTTAATAGAGTCCGTCCTAGTTAGAAAACTAGGGTATTGATAGATGAAGGAAGATTTGATATTAATAGATATGACAAGAATAGTAAAATATATGTTATACCTATGCATAGAAAGAATGTTTGGACTAACAAATAGATGTAGGATACTAGAGAGAATTTGTTGTAGGTTAGCTCCTATGTTGTTAGCGCGCAATACAGGAGAAGTTGGGCATCATTTAAAAGAAATAGAGGATTAACCCTCTGTTACAGTTGAAGAAGACAACGAAATTTTTCTAAGGAATGCCCTCGAGGAAGACCTAGCTGTCTTTGTTGCAATGCTATGGACCATGAAGTGCTAGATTTCCCTAGAATAATTGCTAAAGCTGAAAGAATGAACCTGAACCAGGAAAACCCTAAGGCAGATCTAGAAATGGAAGAATCCCAGAAAGAATCAAATAAAGTATTATTACAGATGAAAGAAACCCTGAATGCCACCGACATATCATCCTATCAAGGATATTCAAAGGAAAAGAATGCATCGAAGCAAGAATAAGAGGCTTTGACATTGACTATATTATGGATGAGGAAACACAGGTGAATATCATGACAGAGAGAACTTGGGAAGCTATAGGGAAGCCTGCTATGATTCCTTCATTAGGAGGAATAGTACTATTCAGAGGAAAACTGGTAAACCTTTGTGGAAAGATCGCTCGTATAGCTATGCATGTTAATGGAATTTCGACAGAGGAAGATTTTGATATTATTAAATTTATTGAAGAGAACACCCCATTTACCATGTTAGCCAGCCCTTGATTTGAAAGAGACCAGGCCAAAAAGAAAAAAGAAGAAGCAATATTAGAACAACAAAAGAAGGAGTTAAAATAATTCATGACTAGAAGGATCGCACACTTGATTGCAAAACAAGAGAACAGATCGAAGTTATTTAACACTAGAGACCCATATGTCGAAGCTGCAAGAACATTAGAAGACCAACAAAAGACTAAAGTACTTATCCCAAACAAAGAAGAGGTACTACCCCTGAATCCTAGCAAATAATTTCAATAGTGGGAAGTAACTATGTTAAGAGAAGATAAGAATTAGAATGATAAAAGACATACTGAGACGAAGCTCACTAGAAAGTAGGCTAGAAATATAAGTAAGAAGATGGATAAGATTGAAAAGTTACATAAAGTCCTAGAGGGAACCTCAGAGAAGGAAAATTTTCAAAATTGGAGCTTCGTCGGGATATCAGAATAGTGACACATGGCACTTCGCCATGCCGAAGAAATATAGCCATTGGGGAATGTTATAACCCTTAGATCAATGCTCTGAACAGATATAAAACCATTTATGGCTAGCTATCTTGCCATCCGACCGTTGAGACCGTGCCATAATGGACATAACCAAGTTAATGACACCTCATAGCCATTGCAGGTGACCCGTTGTCGAGTTACCTATTTATCCCACCATGCCACGCACCGAGAACACTTTTTCCAATTGAGAATTTGAGCCCACAGACTATGCTGAGTTTATACGATAATCATCATGCTTCTACTCTCTCTCTCTCATTATTCTGTCGAAGCTACCCTGCCTAAACCTGAGATTGTTAACCCCAAACGTATATGTCGGATGAGCTGAGCGTTGCAGAATGAGTTCTTGAGGAATTTTTTATCGACTTGATGACTAAAAGAGTCATGTTGAAGAGAGGATTATCCACAGGTGTACAAGAATCATCCATGAGAAGACTTCCAACCTCTCCATCAACTACTCAAGCTGAACCATCCTGGCTAGCAGATGAGAAGCAACCTAAGCACAAGGATGATATTGTGAATGCTAAGTTGATTCCAAGCATATCACCTACTTATATACCACCTTTGAGCAGTGTTGTAAACCATGACAACGTACCTTGAGATTTTGAGTACGCCTTGGTCACTGCATACCTCCTGAAAGGGATATGCATAGTTCGCATAGACCAAGATAAGATTGCAGCGTTGAAGTTTAGTGACTTCAACCTCGGCGACTAGAAATTTTACAAAATGCTCTCCCCACATAAGTAAATAATTAGAAAAAAGGGAAAGAATTTGAATATTGTTCGTCAGTCATGGACCCATAACCTCACGCAGTACACCCTGATGAACGTTATGAAGATTTCTCACTTCGGACAACACCAGAAGGTCATTTCATGCGTCAAATTATTGTTGTCTTGTTACCATGAAGGTTATCTATGGTTAAACCATTGCATAATAGTGGATCTAACGTTGATAAATTATATCATCAGGATTAGTATGCAAGGACCCGACCCACAGGATTTCTATCCTGGAAAAGCCATGGACCGTGCTCTCGCTTAAAGGATCAAGGACACTTATGGCGAAGTCGAGAAGGGAATGTGAGGATACAAGGTAGATTCTATCCAGAGTGGCACAGTGCACCTCTCCTGTAAGATGATTGCAAGGAAGTTAGTACACAAGAATCGACCCACCCAAGTGACTAGTTTTGTTGTCGACCTCCTAGGGAGGTGCATGGAGGGCCTACAAATGAATTAGGCACAGTAACTAGTGAACCAATTAGAACTTGACTGCAGAGAAGCCCAAGATCAAGCGTACAAATTCCACTTCAGCTGGCTATTGATCCTAATTGCTTTCATCGCCTGGGAACTGTCAGAAGGTGCGACCTTCCCGGACATCGAGCCCTTTGAACCATTGGCTGCAAAGTTCAGCACACTCTGGCATTCAAGCGACATGAATAAAAAGTGGCAGTCCAATATTGTATTTCACACATACTACAACCAGTTGAAGGTATCCATATAGTTTGCACCTCGCATAACTTTGAATAGCTTACATAGGTTCAAGCCTTTGATGAAGTTCATCACAGACCACCATTTCATCTATATCACACTCTGTGCAGATGAGCACAAACAACAACTTTAGTACTATTACAAGCTAATAGAGGAGGACTAGGAGGAGATCACCAAGGACTGGTCGGTGGACCTCCTCATTCTAGCAAACCCTACAAAGATATATGATATAGACAGTTCAAAAACTACACAAGATACGGCCAGGCCGAGTAAGATAAAGAATACCGAATAGGTCCATGATTCAGAAAGATCATCCTTGAAGACCGATTCCATCTCACCCGAGAAAGGAGCTGATGATGCAGAGTTGAATGACACAGAGGTCGAGCAGTAGTAGGGTGATGAGGTTGATCCCCTGAAAGGGAGGAAAGGTTCTCCTCTGAATCCTTCCTCCCAAAAGAAATCGAAGGCCACTATGAAGAAGATGAAGACCATCCTCACCTCTGATGACTTTGACTTCCTCGTACCAGCCCTGAATGATACTTCTATGGATATAGAAGAGAATCAAGAAGCAAAGAAATAGGAGTTGTATGATCTAACCATGACTGAACTCTAAGGAGTACAATGAGCCCTACAATCTATCCGCGCAGTCTTCACTACATCGGGAGAGCCAGAAGTGGGAGATGAGCCAGCTCAACTCCATCGAATAACTGATATAGTCGAACCCGTCTTCAACGAGCACAAGAGGAACCAATGCAAGCCACCCAGGATTTGGTGCAAGTACAAGGAGTACTTGTAGAACATTGTTGAGCTGTCGAACAAGAAAAGAGCGGTCTCCAAGCAAAGTTCGATGAAGAAAAGGAATAGCTACAACAAGGAAAGGAACAGTTTCTTGCCAAGAAACTTGAAGTGAAGGAAACGTTCAATAGAACACTTCGCTCTGTGACTGTCATAGAAGTAAAGGTAGAGGATCAAGTGACAAAGCAAGTAGCACAACTTGAAGAAGTGATCCAACAGCTCCAGCAGTGCATAGAAAATTTAGAGCTACGCAGTGTGCCCAAGACTCTATAGGAGGTAAGAGACCAATGAGAATCCACTACCCATAACACAGATGACAGACTGAAGGCCCTTACCTTAGAATGGAAGCAATTCATTGATCCCAGTGCCCCAGACATATAAGAAATTTACCGAGAACCCATAGTTGCAGGCACTGGAGTCACAACTCCAGAAAGCGAAGAAACACGCATAAACACTACAGGAGCAGTTGAAGTCTCTATCAGCTGTGGAGAGAATGATGAGATCTCAAGAGCAGTGAACTGCCTAGCAGCAAATCCGTAATATCCAGAGAAGAGTTATGGAGATAACTCATAAAATCCAATCGGTACAAGATAAGGCCTATCAATTTTTTATAGAGTTAGAAGTCTAGGGAGAAGAACTGGAAAAGGTTAGCATCGCATCAAAACAACGGCTGGAAGGACCTATGAATGATGCAGTAATTCAAAAATTTGCTAAAAAAAAGCGTGTAGCACAACAGCAAGTCGAAGCAGTTTGAGCCAAGCTTGAAGTGTTTGAAGCAGAACTTCCTACATCAAAGTGACTCAGGATGAGTCACAAGTGAGTGTTGGGGGCTTGTTGGCCCTTAACCAGGTTTTGTGGATATCTGGTCAAGTTTGAACTATTTTTGTACTTTGACAGCTTGTCGAAAGAGGATCACAAGATGAAGCAGAGACTGCAGGATCTCGGCCCCTTTTTGGGTCCTTTTTGGGATGTGGGAATATGTATTGGGAATGGGATGTTGTCCCATGGGTTTACCCATGTCTAGGCCTATTTTGTATGTATAAATATATGTTTAGGATAGATAGAAGTGGTGGTGCATCTATGTGATGTGAATGTATGCTAAGTGAAAGTATATTTTGTAAGTGCTTTGTGCATGAATGTGTGAGACTTTCAGAGCTAAGTGCAAGTCATTGTAGCAAGATTATGGAAGGCTTAGTGCTGGAACACAAGGAAGAAGGATCTAGTGAGTTGCGCAGATCTTCTATGATGTGCGGAGTAATGGTTTTGAGGCTCTATGCTTGTAACTGATTGACCGAAGACAATAAAGAAGAAGAGTTGGTGGACGTAGCCCCAGGGTGGGGGTAAACCACGTAAATATTCTATTGTTATGCTATGTGCTTGTCTTAATGTGTTTATGACTCTCTTACTAAGTTCTTTGATAGAGATAGATACATATTTTCATGCTTTATGCGAACGATGTGTAAGAATGTTAGATTTTCTTTTATGAACGTGCTTAGTGCTTGATTTTGCTAGATCTGATCCATCTGTGTGTGTTGAGTACTTAACTGCCTCAGATTAGTGTGAATGTTGCGAAGCTCTATTTTGTCAATGAAGTAGATATTGATCACATATTAAGGATCTGATGGTTCTAATAACTCTATTAAGTATCATAATCACATATATGTGTCCCAGCTAAGGTTGCATACACTTGAGTCTCGCAACCACCCCTGCCTCTACCTCAGGTGAGACTTCATCTTCTTCACAGGTGTTGCCAAAAGGGTCAGTAGTTAGGGTTTTTTTGGTGCGTTGTTGTAGTGTTGAAACTTGGGTATTCTCTTGTGCCAACAATAATACTTTCCTTTCACATGGATTAGTGTATAGGGTTCTTACAGATAAAAAACTTACAAAGAAAATTTCTAGGAAAACCATGCACGTTGACTCTCATGCTAGTAATGCCATGTTGTCACTAAGACCCCATTGTTGTGAGTAGTGAACCAAACTAAAAATCTAGAAGAAACAATCACACACTCAATTCAAGAATATCTCGTTAAGAACTTCCCTAGAAAAGGAACAAAAAATGTCCATTGAATTATATGATAATAATTATGTTACATTTTATCCTAAATCCAGGTTGGTAAACTTATAAAGTGCTGGGAAAAATATATGTAGAGTTGATCTGAGAGTGTTTAAAACTTTCCAACTAACACACCATTTTCTCAGTAACCACAAAAAATAATTCTAAGGAAATGGTTGCTCGTGTAACATTGAATATTCTAAGGTAGAATTGCAGGTTGAATACATACTTTTCTATTTAATGGTACTTTGATTGATTCATTTCATAAGTTATATTGAAAAAATTCATTCATAAATATGAACACTCAAAATGAGAAACTAATTAATGTGGGCAAGGTTCTCATCATGTTTAGTTTCCAACCAATGAAGAATTAGTGATAGACACATCCATAGATTGTATATATGACAATTCCTTTTTCAAAGAATCACTATTCACATTGACAAAAAAGAAAGCATGATGATACTATTCCAACAAGAATTAGTTTCAAGACACCGAACATAAATACAACTACAACTCAAAAAGAAAAATAAAATCACACAAAAAAATAAAATTGTTGGGAAACATATACTAGAAGGAGGGGGTATTTCCTTCCTTGTAATACAGTGCCAAGAAACACTATAGTTGAGAAATCTCGATCCGAAACATGTTCTTTATTCTATCATTCCCTCGATTACACTGATCCTCTTATTTGTTTATACAAAATGTGCCATCTTTGTATTTTCTTAATTAAACACATAATAGATCTAATTTTTTAGCTTGTTGATAATAGAGGGAGGCCAAATTAGTTGACAAATCATTGTTTCCAAAGTGGACGCTCCACTTTGCCATGTAATTTGAAAACCGGTCAAAGTAGAAAATTTGGGTTTGACATCTTATGGAAAGTGTACATATCTCCCAAATCGTATATTTCTTTGGAGATAATTCCTCTTCTTACTCAACATGGGGATTTTTTCACAAAACCCATGTTTTAGAATTTTTAGATTCATTTCGATCTACTGAGAAATGACGTGGCAAGTTAACCTTCAGAAATTGTCACCTATATAAATTTCGGTAACGATTTAATGGTTTTGTTGCTATGGGAACTTGAATATCATTGAATGTTCCACATACTCAAGAAACAAGTTAGGGAAAGACAACATGTACTCTAAAAAACCATTAAAACTTGAGAATTCAACCACTTTTAATGTTTTTATGCCTTATGAAGCGCATATGAATGAAGATGGGTAATGCTTGATGATATAGGACAATATGTGGCAATGAAGGTGTAAATTTGTGAAAGATAAAAAGAAAATGATAAAATATTAGGTGAAATGTGTTGGAAATATTACATGCTCACGTAGAATTATTTTCCTTATTTTGATAGTCCAATCTTCTGAACGCTTCCTTAGATGAGAATAATATCTGTAGAGAAAATTCCCCTGCAAAATAGGGTGATCTTCTTCAGTTCAAAGTGAGTTACACTTATTTAGAGTAGTGGAAGTCATCTATGCATGGAAACCTCTATTTTATCACAAATAGTTGCATGTGTTTCTCTCACTTTCACACATGTGACTTAGTTAGCTGACGATTGCATACATCAACTAACTAGGACTCGATGCCAGTTCAACCCAGTGTCTGTTGGTGAGTGTCTAGATCTCTCTAGGTACTACTATGGATCATTAGTTACTCATGTTGACTATATCTATTGTAAATTATTCACTCTTTGAGTGTGGAATATAGATAATATAAATTATTTCATTCCTTTCTCCATTTTTTGTCTTCTCTCTTTATCCACCATCGCATGTTGTGTATGCTTCATTCTTAGTTAGATCTTATGTGTAGGTATCTCAGAAATTCTACATGGTATCAAATCCCATAGGTCGCTAGTAAGGATCATCACCAATGTTATTTTTTAGGTACTAAAGACAGAACAAAGTAGCAGGAAAGATGGATTATTCACTGACAATTCTTGTTATGCCTCACATTCCCTCCATGATCAACATGCCATAGATTCGTCATCTATATATTGAAATACATGATATGGGTAAATCTAGTTTTTGGTATGGAGATTCATTGCATAGATATTCTCACGCCCACCAAAAATATCCAATACTCACATCATAGTTTAGGACATAGATGTTTTAGTAGATCTATAACTGCCACAGATCCATCAACAATATCTCAAAATCCACGATCTGGGTTGATCTGATTTTTTTGTATAGAGATGCATTGCATATGGCTGCTCATGCTCACCAAAACTATCCAATACCCACATTGTATTTTAGAAGATACAATTCTTTTATTAGGTCTATAGTTCCATGCAACGAATCAACAACAAGTCCTCAGATAGCTACTACAATAGACATATATCACTTGGTATCATTCACTAGGAGAGAATCATTGTAATGGAGGACAAAGATGCAGTTGTATTGACCCTTCAACATTTAATATACAACTCGTCAAAGAACTTAACAAACTTCAAGGCGAACAAGAGAGACCCAATATTTGTCTTCAAAACATGTGTACCTATTTTTCCATGGATTTTGAACTCATTTGAAGTCTAATGGAGAAGCATCAAGCACAAGTTGATAGTTGTACCACTCACATTAATAAGATGGAAGAGAAATTCATTATTTTTAATGAATATTTTATTGCTTCTTTGTAGAAATATCTGCAACAATCTCTTGATTCTAATGTTTCTTTTGCATTGATGACCATTGTTGAGCTTCCTTCACCACATTTTGAGTTGTACACTCCTCGTATTGGGTCAAAATTGATGCATCGAATGGGATACACTGGTGGTGGCCTTTCTAAGAATGGACAAGGGATTGTGTAACATGCCTCTTTTGCACACACTTCTAATGTGGCTTATTCTTTAAGGACACTTGCTTGCAAGTGACCTGGTTCATTATATGAGTGATTTCTTCGCTCATGGATTTTGATGAAGAGATTGTGATATCTGATTTTATGTTAGGTTATTATGTATAGAAAGGTGCTATTGAATGGTTTCTTCTGAGTGTGTAGGAAACTTGATAGATTAAGCATGTCAATGGCATCGATGGACCTCCTTGGACTTCAGATCGATTCATGGAGTGGAATTTTTATGGTTTGTGTATTTATTTTATTGCATATGTGACATATGACTGATATAATATGATGTTGTTTATGGATCGCTGACATGTTTATTGATGGATGCAGGCTGGTGATAGTTTTCTAATCAGACTCACATTTGGAGTAAAGGGGTAATGCACAACAGCTAGAGATATTGAGAGAGAGGTGTGGCAACAACCCTTCCATAGCCTTCTAGCACTCCCACTATGGCTCGAACTGTAGGTTAATGATTACCTAGTTCGAGAGATCCATGATGCCATGAGGGAAGACTGTCACAGTCGATCACGATGATTCTAAAGGGCATGCAATAAGGAAAGTTCTTTATTCCTTAGAGAACCTTTTTCTCCCACAAGGTCACCTAACAGAGTATTGACCCCAAGGGTTTGACGTCTACCAAAATCAGTCAAAAGGCGAGTGGCACCCTTGGAGCATGTAGTGCATCTTGAAGGGCACGTCGCATGAATGAAACATGAATGCAGGTGAGTGGCACCCTTGTAGCACATAGTGCATATTTAAGGGCACGTTGTGGTTCTAACATTGTTGAGTCAATAAACCTAGGTACCTAGAAAACAATATCTCATTTTAACTTGGTCGACCTTAAGATAATTGTCGCATGAGTAAAGTTTAAAAATTTATAAAATTTCCCTTTTAAACAATTTTGCTGACCCTAGTTGAATTTAAATCCTAGGACTAAGTAGGACTGAGAACAAAAAATTAATTATGCAAGTAATAATGGAGGGATGAAGAAAATGGGGGTAAAAATTTAATTTAAAAAAATTAATGAATGATTAAAGTATTTAAAAGTTTAATTGTTGGCTAAATGCAAAACTTGCTAATTTCGAACTTAGACCAAAAAGGGGAAACTTAAATACAAAAGGAATGTGGAACATAGAAGGGAATCTAGTCTAGAGAACTTTTCATTTTCGAACTCACCTAAGCTTTAAGAAAGGTGTCAGTCATTAAGGAATGTGAGGGAATAAAGGGACATCGAGGAGCATTTCTAGCAACACTTTAGGTGGGTGAAGGAAATTGGCAATTTAAATTAATTAATTAAATGAATTTCTAGTGGAACTAAAGGATCAGGTGACAAGTGTATGGGGGGGAATTTAACTAAATAATTTTTAATAAAAAGAATTTAATGTGCGTTTTGGAAACAAGTCACTAAGAAAACTCAATAATTTTTTTTTGGTAAGCATATGATTACGCTGTCGATATTTTTCTTGACTGATTTTTCTTGTGGGAGTTGAGATGCGCGTGGCCCCTTTGTGGCTCGGGGGTCTCAGGAGGAAGATGAGTACACATAGCATTGGATGTAGCATTGGATGGGAGGTACTGATGAGGTCTTAGCGATTAGCGAGTGGGAGCGAGGAGGATCTCCAACAGCCGAAGCACCTCAATGAGCCAACGTCAGTCACGGTATTCCTACTAAAGATGTTAAGTGTATTAATATTTAATGTTATGTTTGTATGGTTCTGGTCCTCGGTTGAATAGTTTTGTAGTAAGAGTGCTTTGGTCTGAGTTTCCATTGTAGTTGAAGTTGATCGCTTATTATGATCTTAATTAAATTTTTAATATGATTGAAGTTGTATGCAATGAGATACTTTGTGTCTGAACTGTTATGGAAATTGTAGTTGAATGATTATTATAAATTTATGTTTAAATTTTTGATTGAAGAAAAGAACCTCTTCTAATTCTCCTGGTGGATTACAATATGTTAATTAATTTTTAATTTCAATGGATTTAAATTTTGCATAATTGGGTTTTGTAAATTGCATAAGCTGTCTGAAATGGTAAATCAACATTAGTTGATTTATAATATATGTATGTTGAATTCTCTACTAGTGATTGATCCAACTCCTCTCTGGCATTTAATCCTAAATTTACTAAGGTGTTAATATTGAACATAAAAGTAAAACATTGTATGCACCTCCATGAAATTGTAGTGCTTGAACCATTCGATGCTTACTTGATTATCTGCACCCCTTGATTTTCAATTACACTACACATTACCTTTATATTTATTTGATTACCTTGCAACCCATATGACGTTGATGACATGCGTGGCATGTACCTCATGTTGATTTTATTTGCTGACTGATTAACTTATCGTGTTAGACACGCTCAGAAGGAGGGTTCCTTTGGTTGTCGCGTTGATTGACACCCCAGTAAGTTAGTGTTGCTCTAAACCTGCTGCCTAATCCGTGGTGTAATTCGCAGCTCTCCCAACAAACCTGAATTTCTTCCTGTGGAGAATAGGCCTTCCGAGGGTCTCTTAGTGAAAATTTATTGTTGATTCTTCCATCTTGGTGCTACTCTTAATTTTGAGTGCGCCTTCTCTTCACTACACTCTCTCCATGACTGGAATCGGGCTTTTGAGCTCTCCCTTCCCTCGCTCTTGATTGACAGATTTTGACTTTGAACAACGTGCTCGTTTACTTGCGATTTGATGATTTTGAACCCTGTATAGATGCCTTATATTGGAATAATGTAGAAATGATAGGCAGATTGCTAGGGATTGGGTTGTTGGGTTCTGATTAATCTTAGTATGGAGAGGTTTGAGATCCACACTTCATGGATCTAGGATTTGGCTTGTTGAAGACCATCTCATCTATATATTGTACTCTGATGTCATTTTCTAATTGAATTGGTTTTCACCATTCCCTTGATTGAGCGAGCCTTGAGTGCTCTACTCCATTTCCCTCTCTGTATGTAATTTAACTTGGTATCAGAGCTTCAGGTGGAGCTTGCTCGTGTTGAGGAGCCGCGACCAGTCCTGCTCGTGTTGAGGAGGCACGACTGTGAGCCTGATTGTGGATTGCTGCATTGGAGGAGGGGTCCACGCTGGAGTGAGGAGGCCCGTGAAGAAGAAAAAATTTTTGGAGGAGAGCGTTCACGTTGAGGAGCTGGTGAAGAGCCGAGGGCCGACGAGCCGAGAGTTCAGATAGTGTAAATTTCTGCAAATTTTTTTTTTTTGTGCGCGGATCGAAAAATTTGTTTTGTGAGCAGATCTGTGTGAGCCTGGAGGAGTGCTGCTACTCCTGATTGCAGTCAGAAGCATGTTGCTGCTCACGATTGCAGATTACCTTTCTGCTGTAAATTACCTCTTTCAGAAGGTTCGGCTCCAAATTCTTTCTGCTGTCATTGATTTTAAGTATTGCATCCAAGGAATTACTGTTCTGATCGACTCTGTGGCACTTGTTTGGGGAGGAAAGAATTCCTTTACGATAAATAACATCTAGTTGGTGAAAATATGGACAAGTCTTGGCATTTTCGGGTCACTTATTCATGTTATCTTTGTTTTTTCTGAAATATTTATTGATGTTCTCCCATTTCTCCTTGCATATCTTGGCACTGCAGTTGGTGAAGCCTAGAGACGCCGTTTCCGTTGATATCTCTTGCCAGAGTGGTCCTTTAGGCCCTAGCTCTTGAAATTTGGACTCCAAATTACTGCGTAAGCGAATCAAAGCTTGGACTTCAGGCTTAGGCCAACTCTTCCCGTTGGGATCGGAAAGGTCTTTATCCATACAAGATATCTGGTGATCTTCCTGAGTTTTTGTAGCGTGGGATGGCACCGGCGCTTCAGGGAGCTTCAAGTCTTGACCAATGATCTGCTGCAAGACACACAGTCCCTCAGATTCGATCTGAGTGTGGAGCATTGAGTGGAGTACTATCACTGCGTGGATATTCTATATCTGCCTCCATTTCCTTGATACTTGGAACCACAAATTTGCCTGACAGAAAATTAGCCAGCTACGTAGAATGAAGATTTGATAAGCATTTTGGATAGCTGAAAATTGTCGGATCGGGCATCTGTGTGCTTGTGGAGCAGCGAGCAGGGTGTTCAGCGTGGCAGAAAGTGTTGCGTGCCGTGTGAATTGTGAAGAGATGAGTTGCGCCACCCGTAAAGATCCGCCACTGTGCTATCTAGAGTGTGAGGCACACGAATGCAATTAAGCATTTTGCAAGGGAAATCTATGTAGACAGGCGTGCGAAGAAGATAGGCGCGTTGTCTACAGAAGAGATACGCGCGAAGAGAGAAGCCTTGGAGGTGAGATCTTGCGATAGGTGGAGCGTCCCTGCGATAGGAGGATAATTCATTGTCGTGGAGAGGCTTAGATCGCCACCTGCGTGAGAAGGCGTGGAGAAAACTCTGCGCATGATAAATTGGAAGGATGGAGAAAGAAGCAAATAAAAGGAGAATGCAACATGGGTCAGCAAAAGAGGTTGAAACAACTCCGAAGAGAGTTGAAACAAATGAGGAAGAAGAATCAGCAAGAGGAAATATATTTTGCAGGTAAATATAAAGTGTCTTCAATAGTAGAAGAGGAACACATACCTAATGGAGACCAGGATTAGATTGCGGATCTGAAGCAAATTGATGAAGATGAAGAAATCAATGCAATAATGAAAAGGTTAATGCCAGTTTTACCATCATTTTCAGATAACAATTTTGATCTTTGGAAAATGAAAATGGAAGGTTTACTTGGATCAGTAGATTTATGGGAACTTATTCAAAATGGTTATGAAGATCCTACTGAGAAGAGAAGAGATAAATTAACATTATATCTTGTTAGTTCAGCATTGAATAATGACATCCTGTCTGCTCTGTTATATGAATTTAGTGAAATTGAGAATGCAAAAATGTTTTGGGATAATCTAGAGATGAAGTTTAGTGTGAGGGGGAGAAAGATAGCTGTTGAAAATGGTGAGTGTATTGACAGTCTTATAACTGAAATAAAGACTGGAAATGATTGCATTGAAATCGCAATGATTGATGATGAAACTGTGTATGGGGTGAAATCATGAAGGTGGGTTACACTTTTGCTTGTTTTATGACAAAAAAAACTGTATTTTCACAAGCTATTCAACTTCCGACATATAAAATTATTTTTTTTATTTAGAATTTCACTTTACAGTAAAAACAAAACTTGTGAAGAATTGTGTTAGCTTTCTAATGACTATTTTTCAAATTTTTTTTATCACGATTTGATATGTCAAATTGACAATTGTTTAACAGTATGTTTCTTAAACACGAA
>JASDQU010105250.1:39552-59533 GCA_032191745.1 Picea mariana
ACATCAGATATGGACAACACATAAACCAAATCACATCAACCTGCAACGAATTATGATAGATAAAGTAGTCGATAATTAATTGCAAAATGATACGAAGAAAACCTGAAATAAAAGTTTGATATATTGAAAGCTAAAGTTGTTACAAGACATCAACCTTCATCCCAGCTTGTATCATAAATCCATAGTCTGGTTCTCCCAAAAGTAATGATGATGGGTCTCTTACAAAATGACAAGTATTTAAAGACCTCCCACAGGGTAAAACATCCCTGTGGGAATTATCAAAATAGTTTACAAAAAATTTGGGAACAATCTCCCAAGTTCCTATTTTTTCCCTGTGACTAGCAACTGAAAACTATATCTAAACTGCTACATCATGTCCCATTTGTCAATGAAATTTGTAGGTACCTATAAGGAGACAAGAATACAAAATTTTAGATAATGTTTTATTGATAAAATTGACCAAAATCTAATTTTTAAGACTAGCTACAAAATCTTGTGATTCTGTAGCTGGTCTAATTTTAGCAAAGAATCGTTTTAAAATCAATCCAAAACTTAACATAATTATATTCGACTTATTAAACCAAAACTAATTCCAAACGAAGCGAATCATTCATACCACAACAAATCAAAACTTGTATGCAAATTGAACAAATGAAATCGTAATCTAATTAATCAATTGGTAACAGGATATGTGAGATTTGTCTAACAACTTTCATTAGCAATTTGGAACATACAGAATCGATCGACAGTTGGAGAATCAATGAAATCATCTCTTGAACCAATTTCAAAACAGACCATAATTGATTTAGTCAAGTCTTCCATACGAATTCAATAGAGACCAAATATGCCAAATCAAACTTAACAAAATCGTTGTCGAATCAAAACGGAACTAACAGGATCATATTTTTTTTTTTTAGTTTACAACTAATAGAATTACATCAAACCAATCTTCATCAAATGACCATGCTCATTGTGGCACGCAGCATCGTTTCAGAACCAAAACAAAAAAAATGAATCTAACCAATTTGGGACCAACACAATCATTATGCAAAATCGTATTTACCAAACAAATCTTGTGTGCAGGTCGAATGCAATCCAAAACAAAAATATTGATTCAATACAAAACATAATCGTTCATGGTAAATCGAAGTCAATAGGATCGTTTTGAATTCATTAGAAACAATAGAACTAATCGAAATTAAACCCAAACGATTATCCTAATTCAAACAGAATCAACAAACAATCAATTGTTTATACTAATCTGAGAAAAATCACATAACCAAATCATAGCATGATTCACAACGAAATCATTTTTAGTGATCCGAGTACAACAGAATCATTTTAAATCTATTGAATTGAACAGAGCTATCGAAAGAAAATCCAATCGATTATATTAATTCAAGCCAGCTCATAAAACAAAATTAATATTGAAATTCATACCTGGGCAGTAAGAAAACAAGTCAATCATGATAATTTTGAATTGATAAAGGTCGTTGTTGCCTCAATGTTTCTGAAAACAATCGAACCGGTGGTCTTTTGTTTTTTCTCGTTAGCTTGTAGCTTGTCACTATCCTTTGACAGGACTGTCACCCGTTCTTTTAACGATTTGATATTTGATTGCAACAGGGGAATGTCAGTGTAATAACACTCTAGCCAAGCATTACATTGGGTACATGGTGATTGATTGGGCTTCGACAACACAGGCGAGGGTTTGTTCAAGTTACCAAGGGTTTCCTTGTGCAGCTTGATTCCAGGGTAATTAGGGTCGTTCTTGAGGCACGGAGGTAAATTAGAGACATAGTCATAGGGTTTTGTAGAGCATAGGCCATGGGAATAGGGGTATTCCTCAGCTAGGAAACGCTCAATATTGGAGTCCGAGTCCTCGCTCATCACTATTGGCTTCTGATCAATGTTTGGCTTGGGTTTATTCCTAGCACATCTCGATATCCATCGGGCATGTTTCTTCCCCTTACTGTTGACAGTAGAATCACCCTTATCTTTCTTCCTCACCGGCTTCTTGTCGACCTCAGTCTTATCTTTAGTACACGGGTTGGCTATGGCATCGGGTAGGCCGATGTCAGGGAAATCTGAGGGTTTGACAGGGGGTAGAAGGATATGAAATGGCACGGCCGGTCCAACCAATGTTCCAGCAACCACAACCTTGTCCTCTTGGACAGACTCGGGAGTGGCAAAGCGATTCATAGATAGGAAGGCCTGCCAACTATCACCATGAAGGCTCAAATGATGGACGACTATAACTTTGATCAAGCTGTGATGAAACAGGCTGCTATCAGCCTTCTCACACTTGAATCTTTTAGACATCTTGTAAAGACCACGCAAGAAGTAATGCGGCATGTTCAAAGGGTAGCCTATAAAATTCATCAATAACGGAAGATGATACAGAAATACTAATCCATACCGACCTTCGTAGGTCACAAACTATTTAACAATCACCAAAAGATCGTGCCACCTTGGTTTAAGGGTAGTGATAGGCATACCTCTATCACAAGAAACAATTTTTCTTGATGTGAATAAGAGTGGCCAAGACACCTTGTCTACCTTGGAATTTTTAAACCACCTTTGCCCTGTAGCTGGTAGTCCTGTAGCAGAGCTTATGAATTCCTCATTGAGCTTGAGCTGTATGTCTCTGACCTTAGCCCTGCACTCGTCAAAGGTGAGGGTGAATTGTTGGGCAACCGATAGATTGAAACCCTCAAACCTTTGGATAAACACCAGCCAGCCACTGTTTTCCAAATCTTTGTGAGCATTATCGAATAGCAATAGCGTTTGGCTACCATTTGGTTCTATGCACACGATCGGTGCCATAGAATAGAATACACAGTGGCCAAGGGTTTACGGCCAAGGGTTCGAACAATGTATTCGCAGGATCGATAGCACACAAGCTTACCCAAAAAATCAACAGAGATGACCCGGGATAGGGGGAAGGCATTAATGCCCGAATGTGCGAGAGTGGTGGAGCTAGATCAGCCCATGCATAACAGTCATTTCATAAGTACAACCGACGACGCATATAGAGATTCAAATCATAATTGCATATGTTAAAAACAATGCCATTCAAACAATGAAATCTATAGTGAGTCGACCAAACAATTGCGCAAGCAATAGTTACAATTTTAACCAAAACAATGATTCGAAATTAACACCAAGGGTTTGATCATACCAAATATGTGTTGTTTGAAATGATTAAACCAAGGATCTAACCACATCCTCAATGTGTTTTCATGAAACCAACGTGTCAAGGAAATGGATGAAATACTATAGAACATGAAACCACCAATGTATTAAGGACTCAATGACAGTCATCATAATATCATCACAATCTTATAAAAACGAAATCATATTAACAATTAAAGAACGCCAAATGAGTAAAGATCTTGGAATCTTGCCAACTGTGCGACTATAATTAAATTGGAAATGCAGTGAACACATAGACAAGAGTGACCATAATAATCCAGTGACGATTTTAATGTGACTTTGAAATCAAAGTTTTCACGCTTGCAGTCGTGAAAATGAGAACAAAGACAGTTGTGCGAAATAGTGTTGTTTTTTATTCAAAGATTGCGATAAAAATCAAGGGTTGCAAAACACTGGTGTAGGCAGCTTATAAGGATAGGATAAAAAAGTGAATTGGCTGCCAACACAAAAAAAATATCAGAGGTAACCTCAAACCTACTTTCAGATTGGAAGCTATCCTTCTGCCAATCCAAAGGGCCCTCTCTCTTGTTAGTTCTTCAATCAATACAAGGGATAGATTTTAGGTTGATTAAAAGTTTATGAAATGGTTTGTAGGGCTGAGAGAAACACCCATTAGGCATGGAGTCATAAGGGATATCAATTCTAAGTTTCCATAACTTGGTAGAAAAGAATTTAAATCTCAGAGGCCAGATAGTCAACTATTACTAGACTTAAAATCTTTATAGCATGGATAGATGAAGGAAAACACTCAAAGCCACACAAAGCATGCAACAAGATGAATTCTGCAATGACTTATCAGACTCAAAAGGTGAACATCTAAACAAGAGAGATACAAAGCATACTGTAATGAGTTATGCATCTACTCTTTTCTCATTCAAACAAAGAATATATACATTTGATGATAACAGAAAAGGAAACACACACACTAAGAATAATGACTGTAATAATTGAACACAAGAATCTATGAGATGAGAGCTTAAATACTTTTGTTAATATCAGAAAAAGGTTGTAGCACCAACAGTCTTTATTTACCCCTCTCCAACCCTTTTACAATACTCATCCTCATAATATATATAATTACATTAAAATCTAACTCAATTATGTTGAAATAGTTAGGGTTTCACATTCAAGAAGAAGTTACAAACTAAATCGTTATTTTTAGGTTTTAGTTTTTAACTAATTAAATTTGGCAAAAATATATAAAATAGGTTGTAATGATCCTTTAAAATATCCAAAAACATGACACTTGTGAAAAATTGAGAGATTTTTTTTATACGAACCCATTATTGAGAACAACCTCTTTCAGTTTGTTGAGATCTATCACCATTTGCTCAGAATATGAGCCTAAAGTCAACTGCAAAAACAATCAACTACAAGAAATTTCACAGCAACATTTTGCAACAAATATGACGATTTCTCTTTTTTTCCCAAATAGTGAATTGGGTTCGGATAGGTTTTTGTCAGAAAATTAATGAAACTATGATGCCTCTCCACAAAATATTCGAGAAAACCCATTTTTTCTTGTTAAAGTTACGATGAAAATAACATTTCGCAACAACTAGGAAATTCCCTGCGAAATATCTATTTTAGTAGTTTCCTTTGTGAACTCTCTCTCTGTCAATATATGATAGTGTATTTTCCATTGTTGAAGATAGAAGGACATAGGTAATACCAAGGATAAATAAATAATCACAAAAATGACCAAGAGTTCTCCACATGCCTCATCACCTCATCGATATTACATTGATAAAAATACCATCGAACCTTGACACATGATCTTTAAGAGACCAAGACATGACTACAAGACTCAATTAGAATTTTTTTTTTTTTTTGACTTTGTAAATTTATACTAACATAGGCTCCAATGGGGATGTTATCCTCCCTATGAGGTAGAAAACAACTCGAAGAACTATGCCTAATCCATTGGGTTGTTCCCAACTCTTTGTTGAAACTTGAAATCTGATTCCTTCTCTGAAACCAAAACCATTGTACAAACTAAAAAACAGAGTGTGCACTACTGAAAAGATGCTCAAACATGAGGTTATTCGCACACCTACCTACTCTACTGAACTAAAACCTAAATTGCTGAATCAAGTGAAATCAAAGGCCCAGTGAAACCATGCAAGCATCTTGTCCAGTCGATGAATTATTTGCATGTGTTTCCTCAGGGACAAAATAGAAAACCTTCTTACTAGAAAATCATTTAAGAACTTGCAAACAAATTCAAATTTAATAAAATTTGAAACCTTGGGAATGTTCACTACCTACAAGCATGATACAAAAGAATCCTCAAAAGCATTCCAACTGATGTCTTTCTCTTCTAAAATATTGTGATTCTGTTCCAGGTGGTTTACATGCCATGAATCAACCCCTTCATTTGTTTTTGCATATTCCTGAAATTCTATTTCTAAGTTTTCATAAAAGGGATGCAATATTTGATGATGTTGTTGCAAATAAAAAAAGAAATCAACTAGAAAATATTGTTGATTGATTCTGAAAATTAGCATCACCATCTTCAAAAACACCATAATGTAATGGATGTTTACTTGAATTGATCAAATATTCCATGTAACAAGCTACAAGGTCATTAAGAACATGAGAAGATTGTTGCAACATAATAGAGGTTCCAATTTGTCCTAGTGAACCATTATGATTGAGCATCAGTTCACACTCCTTTCCTTTATTAATGATTTTTAAATTCTCCTTTAGGAACTTAAATGAATAAAAACATAACGGAAAAGAATCATCTTGAGTTGAATCACCATTATCTTCATGTTCCATATCATAAATATAATATGCAGTCTTATTTATTTCATTAGTTTGTTGAGTCTGAACATTTTTTGAATGAGAACATGCAACCAGTTGCACTAGAAAGTCACGATCATAATCATCGTCATTATCATCATATATACAAAGATCATAAAACTTTGCAATGTCATAAAACATGAAAAATGGGACAACAACTTTCTCTTCAACAAGCTAATCTATAGACTCACTCTCATGACATTATTCATTGAAAATTTTGAAAAACTTCATGGCATAGTTAGATATCTGGTCATGAAGAAAGGAATCAAAATTCAAATCAGCACCAAAGAAATTTGGTTCAACAACTTATTTTTCAATAGGTGGAATATAATCCTCTCCAAAAACATCATCATTAAAAACTTCAAGAGAATGCATGATATTATTAACCCTTTGCTCAAAATTCAATTCAACAGCTTTTTGTTCATGATTGTTCTCTTGTTTTTTAATATCTAACTTTTCATCTTCAATCTGATTTTGCAACCTCTTACATGCTTGAATATTATATTCAACCTCTCGAGCATCATAGAACATTTGTTGTAGAGTCACAGACCTCCTCTCCATTAGGAGAAAAGACAGATTTGTATGAAAGGTTGCTTCATAATAGAGAATGACAAAAACTTCAGTGGGTTGAATCCCTTTAGGCATCTTATGATACAAACTATGAAACCTCCTGTTAAAAATTGACACAGTCTGGTTCCATTTTTTCTTCATGGAATAAAACTGTGAAAGGAGTTGATCCAAGGATTTCCTATCACCCCAAAATTTCAGAAAGAGGTCCTTCATTTCCTCCCATGAGATGATGGGTTCAAGTTTTAAGTGTCTAAACCATTCTTTAGCATTCCATTGTAGTGACTGAGAAAATGTTCACATGTACACATCATCATGCTCAATCTCAAAAAGGTCAATGAAATGCTTAAAATCCTGAATGTGTTTTTCAGCTGAGGATTTTTCTACATCAAATCTAGGTAGGTACTTATAGTGCTTTGGAGGAAGATCATGAAGGATACATGGAAATATTAAGGGTCGATATCTCTCTTGGATATTTGAAGGTATATGATTAGGTATAGGAGGAAGTACATCAACTTTGGTGACATAAGTCTTACAAGATTGGTCATGATCATCATATTGCTTAGATGGAATACTTTGATTAGAATCAATAATACAATAAGGATATGTATGTACAACTTTAAGAGAAGGATATACAAGTGTAGTTTTATGATGATCATCATTAGAATGCACCAAACAGTAGAAAATATTTTTGATATGCTTGGGAAAGGACAACAAATAATATTTCATCTTGGAGAAAACTCAATCTTGAATACCTGGTTTTCAAGTATTGTTATTCAATGTTAGTATCAAATGAGCTTGTCCTCTAGTGGATTCTTTGAATATGATTTGAATCTTGATTGGAGTGTCCAGGTGAATGGTACACAACCAACTTATGTCTAACTTCTTTCCACCATAAAAAATTAGATATGAATCTTTTATCATGCTTCTCCAGGGAAAATAGAACCTTTGTGTCCTCGACAACGACGTCAAAATGTTAACACTTTGTAAATTTCCTTGGATGCAAATAAAATATGAAGGTAACCTCAAACCTACTTTCAGACTGGAAGCTATCCTCCTTCCAATCCAAATATGGCTCTCTCCTACTAGTTCTTCAATCAATACAAGGTTTATTTTTCATGTGGATGAAAATTTTATGAAATGTTTGGTAGGGATAAGAGAAACACCCATAGGGCATTGAGTCATAAGGGATATCAATTCTAGGTTTCCAGAACTTGGTAGAAAATCATTTAAATCTCATAGGCCAGAAAATCAACTATTACTAGACTTACAATATTTATAGCATGGATATATGAAGAAGAAAAACACTCAAATGCACACAGAGCATTCAACAAGATGAATTTTGCAATGACTTATCACACTGAAAAGGTGAACATCTGAATAAGAGAGATACAGAGCATAATATAATGAATTGTGCATCTACTATTTTCTCATTTAAACAAATAAGATATACATTTTATTATAATAGAAAAGGAAACACATACACTGAGAATATTGACTGTAATAATTGAACAAATGAGTCTTTGAGATGAGAGCTTAAATACTTTTGTCTGAAAAACTTTTCATTTATATCAGAAAAAGGTTGTAGAACCAACACTCTTTATTTACCCCTATCCAACAATTTTACAATACTCTTCCTCATATATAATTACATTACAATCTAACTCAATTAGGTCGAAATAGTTAGGGTTTCACATTCAAGGAGTTACAAACTAACTCCTATTTTTTAGAGTTTACTTTTTATCTAATTAAATTTGGCAAAAATATGTAAAATAGGATGTAAATATCCCTTCAAATATCTCAAACCATAACATCTGTACAAAAACTGAGAGAGGTTTTTGTAGATGAACCCGTTCTTGAGAAAATGACCTTTCTGTTTGTTGAGATGTATCACCATATGCTCATAATCTGAGCTTGAATTCAACTACAAAAACATTTAGCTACATGAAATTTCGGAGCAACATTTTGCATCGAAAATGTGGGAAAAACTGATTTTGTGTTTTTAAATTTATGATGAAATAACATTTCGCAACAACTAGGAAATTTGTTGTGAAATCTTTCTTTTAGCAGTTTCCTTTTTTAACTCTCGCTCCCTATCAACATGTGAGAGTGTCTTTGCCGTAGTTTCAGCTAGAAGGCCATAGGTAATATTGAGGATAAAAAAATAATCACAAAAATGACCAGGAGTGCTCCACATGCCTCATCGCCTCATCGATATTACATTGATAGAAATACTATCGAACCTTGACACATGATCTTTAAGAGACCAAGACATGACTACAAGACTCAATTAGTAACAAAACAAACTATTTTCACTTTGTAAATTTATACTCACTAACAACGAGTTGAGGCTCTAAGAAATTGGACCGTTGAATTGATCAGAGAGTTGAATATAGTAAGTAATAAATTTTCTCGCGTAGTTTATTTTTGGTTTAATAATATACTGGGGGGTTACATTACAGAGTTTGTAATATATTGTACCCATTCATATAGTGTTGTAGAGAGACAATTGTTCATGGGTCCATGTGAAATATTTCTAAACACACTATCTACGTGGATAAAGATGTTGTTGTGTGACAAGAATTTTATGAATATGGAATCTGACTGCTAGGTGCCTTCATGCACATCGGGGGACTAGGGGATGACTAGAGGATGGTATGAGATTAGAAAAGGATGATTAATAAATAAATGGAATGAGGATGCTGAGAGAGGAAGAAGGTGACTGAGAAGGAGATATTGGAGTATTATGTTGTGGGAAAAGGTTTAGATATGGTAAGGAGGAGACTATGGCTGAGAGAGAAGAGGAGCACATAGTGTTTGAGAAAATAGACCCTTGCATAATGCTTCAGATCACACCGTACAGAGAAATAAAAGAGAAAGAAAATGATCCTTAGTGCACCCAAATAGAAGAAGGAAATCCATCTCATATCGAAATCTGTGTTGAACCCACAACCCCGTGTGCATCACCAATATCTAAAGAAGAAACCAAAACTTTGCCAAGAGAAATTGTAGTTAGTGGAGGAAGTGAGAATAATAGTTAGAATAGTGGAAGCAGTGTAGAAAAATAGATTCATTCAAAATCACCAAAGGTAAGTAATACACAAAATACTATGGAAGGAATAAATAATTCCTTAATAATTCTTGAATTTGAGGGAGCGAGGTCGGAATACCCTGATAAAAATCTATTGTATGTGAGATGATATGGATTGTGAAGAATGTCCAAGATGAGGAAACAAATATTTCATAGTTAGTAATGACATTCAGAGGCCTTTCACTATTATGGTACATGAAGTATCAGACTACTACACCAACAGGAAAATCAAGGACATTGGTATATATTGGACATGCTTTGTTAAAGGAATTTCGAAAGTCAAAATTTGAATCGTAGTATATAAAAGAGTTGAAATAAATTAAGAAAATATAGAATGAGATAGTTTGGGATTATTATTAGATATTTAAATATGTGATGGAAAGATTAAAATTTCATATTCTTGATGAACAACATAGAGAATGGTTTATTACAGGTCCGTTGTCGCACATTCACTTTCCTCTAACACAACAAAAGGTCATGTCACATCCAGAAGAACTAGAAATTGTGATGAAGTTAGAAGCATATCCTATAGGATATGGAACAGGAATGGCATAGGTTTAGTCAAAATTGGTTTCTCTAGGGATTCAATTTTAGGAAATAGCGAAGGAAAAGGAAAAGCGTGAAAAACTTTGGTATATTACATGCAATATAGAAGGCCATCGCAAAGACAAATTCCAAACATTTGTGAAGTATATGGCTACAAGAGAACCAAACCCATTAGAAGGAGGAGTAGGATATTGTGAAATATGCAAGACATGGGGACACCATTTGACTGCTTGACCATTATTGCAAAAGTACCAAAGTATGCCCAAGAATTTGTTCTGTAATTTTTGCAAGTTTGTAAGGCATGATGAGAAATATTTTCAAGAATTCGACTTAATGAGAGAGTTCTCTTCATATACGTACATAATACAAGAATAAAATGTTGCAGTAGAAGGAGGAGTTCCATAGTACAATACTCCGAGAGGCTTGAATCAGGGTGGACGAGGAGGATTCAACAAAGGAATAGGAAAATGAGGATTTGGTATAAGAGGAATAGGACCAATAATTTTTTATAAGTGTAATCAATCGCAAAATTTGGTGAGAGACTATCTGAATCCTTGCATGACATGCACGTACTACATAGAATTGGACCATTCGATGGAGGATTGTCCTCAACTGATAGTGAAATGGTAGGAAAGAGGGAACCAAAAAGCATAACCATAACCATAAAATACCTATGATAGCATCTAAGGAGCATGAAAATCATCCCAGAATAACATATGTTATGCATGAAGGAACGAGAACCAGAGAAAACGTGATGGAAAAGGGAAAGGGGGTTGAGAAATGGATAAGAAAAGAAACTAATCCTATGTCAACATTTAACAAGCCATGGAGGAAATACTAGGTCTAGACTAGATAAAATCAACGTAAAATGTGCCACCAGTATATGATATTCCATCAGTCTATGATCGCACCATTCGTGAAAGTTCAGTCGAGAAGGTAAACACTTTGAAATACTTTCTAAAGATTTTTTTATATTTGATGAAGGATGAAACAATGTTGAATGCATCGCACAGGATGATCGATAAGTGCACCCAATATAGAGAAGTACCTATGAAACATAGAGAAATGAACCAAGTATTGCACAAGAAAAGGACAAACAAAGAATTCAAATTAAGTGCGTAGATAGGAGAGTATGACATGGATAGTGTCTTCTTGGAATTAGGATTGGATCTAAATGTTCTTCTAAGACAGGCGTGGGAAACGATGGGGAAACCAAAGTTAATTTGGTCACCCATTAAGCTAAGGTTGGATAACTATCATAAGATAGTACTAATCGGGAGAGTGTCTGGAGTAACTGTTAACATATATGGAGTGCACAACCTAGCCGAATTTGAGGTCATTGAGATTGGGCATGACAGTTAGCCATATCCAAAATTTCTCGGACTAGATTGGGTCTTTGAAAACTAGATGATTATCAACTTGAAGAAGAGAGAAATGATTTTTGAAGGAGGAGGCTTAAAGGTTACTACACCATTATACCTCACAGAAGCAAGAAGGTATGTGGAACTCGCAAGAAAATAAATTGATAACCTATATAATATGACCACACACATGGATGATTATGTCAATACTACTATCAATGGTGAAATTATTTGGAGAACCATTATCTCTTATGCATTTTATTCAGAGGAAGGACTTGAACATTGGCAGGACATGTTGCATGAAGTATCGACTAGAAGATGTGATCACATTACTCTCTCTTTGCATTGGATTAGAACAAAGGTATGTGATGCACCAAGGTTTGATGGATTAACTATTTTAATTTCCTTTGTAAAATAATTTGAGTTGTAGATAATTGAACAAAAAATATTTTTGGAATCCGATGTTGCACTAAAAGAAACCCCGCCATGATGGTTGGAAACACACAAGGAAGGAACAAGGGATTGGAAGAACTATAAAAGGATGATGCAGATCGCATTTGGAANAAACTTGGGGACATGTGCCGAAGAAGGAATGGATGAAAAGGTTCACACATACACTTGAGACGGCTCCCAGGAACTAGTATCTAGAACTAGAAGTGCACAGAGGGACAACATATTGGGAAGATATCAGCTAGAATTTCAAGGTAACATTTATTTTTGAAGTTGAGTCACCCTTAGTAGATGCAACTTTGGAGATCATTAGAAGTAATATTTTTATGGAAGAATATCAGATAGAAATAGTATATGTGTGTAGTGCACACATAGAATCTTTGATCATCCATGAAATACTTGGATGTTACAATGTTACTAAAGAAGATCAAGAAGACGACCCAAGAAATGTGAAAGTACCATAGACTGAAGGGGAGAACACAGTAGAAGGTCCATAACTAGAATTCAATGCATATGTTGTTGTACTATGTTTTCATTGATGTCAAAGGATTGATGTCAAAGGGTTGATGTTAAGTAGTGTCATAGTGATGTGTTGTCATTGATGTCAAGGTTGATATCAAAGGAAGTTGTACCATTGATGTCATGGTTGATAGGAAGTACCAAATGGATGGAATTGAAAGTGGTTCCCTTATGGTGAAATACCTCATGGGAAGATGCTTTGTGAAGTCCAAATGGTTAAGTGGTTAAGTTTGGTTGAGGAATAATGTATTGAAGATCAATGAATTTGTAGAAGAGCCTATCATAGATGGATATTACATGTTTTTCCATTTTCAGTAATATGTGGTATGTCATGTAGTTCCTGATGGTTGAGTAGATATGCATTATTGAACTTGGAGAACTCTCATGAGTTATCTAGAAGCCCCTAGAATGTCAAAGAAGTCAAATTATTCTAGAAGCTCCTAGAAGAAGTTGACTAGTTGTTGACGGGTGAAATCGATCATTCGTCAACTGAGAGAGTGGAACCGGTTCGGGGTTGTCTAATAACCCAATCCGTTTGGAATGAACCACCCTGATGGGTTTAGCGGCTCTGTTAGCCGATCTAAGGTCTTAAGAAAACCAAAGAGAAAACTAATCTAAACTAAACTAACTAAAACTAAATAAAACAAACTAAACTAACTAACAACAAATAAAACAAACTAATACTAACTAATCTAATTAAAACTAACTACTAAACAAACTAACTAATATACTATTTACAAACTACTAACTAATTAACTGTCTAACTATTAATTGCAATACAACTTATTCACAAAATGTACAATATTAACAAAATACAGATTTAGATAAAACCTGGAAAACTCATTTTCTTTCTGTCCTAAGACAGCTAGAGATATTTTTTAATTTTTTATAATTTTATGAACAAGAAATGTAACTTACTGAAATTAAACGATCTAATATACTAACTACATATATATCTAACTAAAATACTAACAAATATACTAGACAAAGAAACAACAAACAGACATGGAAACGCTCCAGATTTGTCCTGTGTATGATGACTGCGAAGCTGGTCGGAAGAAGGAAACTTGCACCGGATGATCCAAAAGCTTCTCGTAAATGATACACTGCAATTCTCTTTGAGTTTGTTTACAGGAGAAACAAGACATAAAAAATCATAACAATTATATGATTTATAAATCTCTGCAATAAGGGAAACCTGTTATACAAAAACTTATACTTAATAATTCAACTTATGAAGAAGAGAAATCTGTCATTCATAAACTGAATCAAGTAATTGGTATGTTTTTTATACACTGGAAGAAATCAAATATGGATTATATTGATTAAATTGTATCATTTGCAAAAGACTAAGATAGCTAAAGTAGTCATTAACCAAATGCAAATTGATACACATAAACATAAAACAAAATATTGATATTATAAAAAGCTAAAGCTATAGCAAAATATAAAATTCTGTCTCAGTCTATATTAAAATTCCATATCCTTGTTCTCCCACGAATGAGGATGATGTTATTACAAAAACAATGAGTATTTATAAGTTTTTCCACAGGGTAAAACCTCCCTATAGAAGTTATCAAACTGTTTACATAATCTGGGAAGATATTCCCAAGATCAACTAAACTAGGAAACTAAAATGAAACTAAAGTATCTAAATATCCTCTAAACTGTCCATCAAATCCCATGAAATTTTGAATTCACCTGAAAAGGATCCAAAATAGACAAGTTAGAAGACTCTTTTACCAATAAAATGATAAAAATTAAATTGTATAGACTAGCTACAGAATCATCTGATTCTGTAGCTAGTCAAAATGAGATACATAATCAACATCATAATCGATTCAAAATCTTTAAAAGAATTAAATCCAATTATATTCCAATGATCACTTGAAAACGAATCAAAATGATTTTATCATTCAACATTAAACAGAATAAAAAACGATTCAACCGAACACAGAGATGGGAATACTATGTTCTTCTGTTACCACAAAATCAGGTCTTCAGAGTCATAATCAAACAGTAATAAGATTGTTTCATATCCAATTGAAAAACATATCATATGTGATTGTTAAACAATAGATACAATCCGATCCAACAAAATCATTTTCCACTCGTTATAGATGTAACGATATAGCAAAAATATTCAAATCATTTAATCGAATACAAAGATAGAAATACTCTATTTCGATTATTGTTACAAGTCGAGTAAATGAGATCACATGTAACAACATCATAATCGTTTCTCAGCAAATCGAATGAGATCGTTTTGATATTCAATTGAAAACATAACAAATCACAAACACTTCATTATGCTCGTCTCATCAACAGGAGAAATCATCGCATCGAACAGGATTATCACGATAACTGTATAGCAAAAGATTTATATTGTGAACGAATTCAAACCAAAACTGACACATAACCAAAAACGTAACAGGATCAATCAAACAGAATTTGTCATAGATTTCGATCGTTGATCCTTGCACAGTCAATAGACAAGATCGATTAATTTTGATCACAATCATTTTAATCAAACAAATCGTAACAAAGTTTGACCAATTCATTTAACAAATCTAAAATACAGAGTATTAATTAGAATATGGACTTGATTCATAAAACGAACTTGCCAAATTAGAATAAAAGCGAATCGATTAGCTAAGATTTCCACATAATTGTTACGATTCGGATTCATTTCCAATTCGAGCGTGAATGTTATTTGAGTGTAATGTTTTCACAAAAGAGACAGATCCATTATCCTTAACCAGGAAACAATCAAATATAGAACATCACACGACACAACATCGTAACAAGTATCTTCCCGAAAACATTTACCAGTCATAGCATACCAATGATAACGAAATCGTATCCGAGCAAATCGTAACAATCAAAATCGATCAAATAATTTATCAACCATAGCATATGGATCATAACAGAACCAAATCCGAACATGATTATGTCCTAAACTAAATATGAAAAATTTCCTTTTCAAATCGGATACAAACCAATTCATTTGAAGGTAAACTATCAAACAAATTCAAATGAAGATTACTCAAATCCAATCAAAATCTATTGATTTCTGTACTGAGAATAATCAGATCCTATATCGAATCAAAATTTCTTTCTATTCAAAGCGATGCTATATATAGAATGCACGCAATATAACAGAGCCATTCAATGATGTGAACATAACTGTTTAAAACTGAATTCAAATCGTTATCTAAACCTAGATTATTTACAAAGACAAATGATATCAAAACGTACCTGTGTAGCGACGAGGTTGCTCAATTATGCCAACATGGAATTCACAACAGCCGTGGCTGATTCCACGTTTTTAAACAGGATGGAGCCAGTTGTCCTTTGTTTCTTATCCACTGCTTCGAGCTTGGCCTTTGGACTGGTCAGGACTACAATCTAATCTTCCAAAGATTGAATCTTTGATTGGAGTATTGTAACATCGATATAATATCACTCTAACCATGAACTGCATTGGTCACAAGGTGACTGTGTGGGTTTAGACAGAGCAGGTGAGGGTTTGGGAAAATGACCGAGGGCTTCACAAGGAAACTTAATGCCTGGGTATTTAGGGCCATCCTTTAGGCAGGGTGGTAGGTTTGACACAAAATCATATGAGGGTTCGGCACACAAACCTTGTGAAGAGGGGAATTCACTGGCTAAGAAACGCTCAACTTTCGAATCAGAGTCCTCACTCAAGATGATAGGGTTTGGCTCGACAAGGGGTTTTGGCTTGTTCCTTGCCATCCATGAAATCAAACGTGCATTCTTTTTCCCTTTGGCATTTACACTCAAGTTTGCCTTAGGGTTTTTGCTCATAGGCTTTTTAATGACCTCTGCACTCTTAGTTATAGTGTCAGGTGAGTCGATAGGGGGGTCGATCGAGGGTTTAGGCAGTAGGAAATGCAAGGGTACAGGCGGTTCGGGCTTGGTCTCAATCAACACAGGTCTATCGACCTATGTAGGGTTTGGATCCTCGAAACCATTACGGGCGACGAAAGCCTTCCAATCATTACCATGCAAACTCAAATGATAGACAACAATGAGCTTAATAAGCCCATGGTGGAACAAGATATTGTCGGCCTTCTGCCTCTTAAACCTCTTAGACATTTTAAACAGGCTACGATGCAAATAATAGGGCATATTGGGAGAGTATCCCATAAAAACCATAAGTAAACGCCGATGATAGAGAAACACTAACCCGTATCGACCTTCGCAGGTCACAAACTACTTAACTATCATTAAAGTGTCGTGCCAACGTGGTTTGAGTGCAGAGATTGGAAAACCTCTGTCACAAGAGGTGACTTTATGTGAGAGGAACACCAATGCCCACGACACTTCCTCAACCTTACAATTCTTGAACACCTTGGCTCGGCAACCCTGTCGCAGCACTGATAAACTCCTCGTTAATTTCCAATTGAACATCTCCGACATTGGCTCTACATCCATCGAAGGTTGAAGCAAACTGTTGTGCTACAGCTAAGTTAAAACCCTCATATTGTTTCACAAAGGTAAGCCATCCACTGTCTGCCAAATCTTGGCGGGCATTGTCAAACATCAACAGAGCTTGATTTCCATTGGGTTCAACTTGCACGAATGGCGCCATGGAGCCGAATGCATGGTAAGGGAAGGTTCGAATTCACCAACACACATAGTAACAGAGCTACCCGAACCAACAACAATGAATCAAGCCAAAAGGGGTAAGCATAAATGCATGCATGTGAAGGTGGCGGAGTCTGCCATGCATATTATTCATTACCTAAGTACAACCACCAAATTTTATAGCTGTTCATTCCATAATAATAGTTCAACCAATAATCCATGTGTACAACCAATCAAATCCAATGTGTATACCAATACGCACCAGCACTATGCCATAGTGTTCAAAACATTCGACGTATAGATCAATACCAAAATCATTATGTGCCAATGTATCAATTCATATAATCAAAAGTTCAACCAAGGTGCCAAAATGATATTCATATAGTTGGCAATCCAATAAGTCATGAAAAGATTAGCATAAGGATTATATCATATATATATAATAAATTTAATCGTCAACCCTATGAGGAATCAAAGATCATGCAAGTCATAAAAGTGTAAATCCAAATGCTCAATGTCTTACAAACTCAATAAAATCAAGTTATGCAATCAATATAAGAATGTCCAATGAGCATTGTTCAAAAGTCCTTCTAGCCACATAACGATAAAAAAAACGTAAGTGTAGTAGGCATATCGATAAAAAGATCATGACAGTTCAGATAGTGATCGAAATGTGACCTCGAAAGGAGAAGTTTTCACACTTATAGTCGTGAAAACTTAACGAAGACAAATGTGTAAATGTCGCAATAAATGAAAACGTCGTCTATTTGAAAAATGCAACGAAAAAATGATGTTTGTAAAACATAGGTGTAGGCAGCTTATAGGCAATAGGAAAAAATGAGTTGGCTGCCAACAATGGCGACACACTAAAAGAAGCAGTTATCTTTGCAAAAGGTACAAATTCAGATTAAGACAGCAAAGATAATTCCAACTTAAAAACAACAACCAGAAAATTGTACAAACATCATCATGAACCATTTTTTTTTTTAGGAATGTTTCAAAAGATGAAAACTGATAACAGTCTTAAGATCAACAAGTCACGATATTAAAGATAAAAACTTCAATACTGTTGGCATGGCCACTACTGCCGGCAGGCATCCATAGCCTCGACAGGGTTGCCATTTAACCCACTCTGACATTTGTATCCTATCAAGAAGTTCTAGATCAGAATAAAGGACATTAAATAGGTTTCTTATATTTTTTGCAGATTTTCATGTACTCGACATTGCTTCGCTGCCAACGGGCCTGTTCAATACCCTGACGAAGTTGTCTTGGCGCCATGCTTGCATTTACTCGCTGCCAGTAGACATGTTCAGTATCCCGACAGGTTTACAAGCACTTCCCACAGCTCTTATTAATAATTTATTTTGTTTTTATTTTATAGATATACAGTTGAGCGGGGTGACGCTGAAAATCTTAATATTTTAACATATTTTTTCATACCTCATCATAATTTTTTAGCACTGTCCTTTATTTATCTCCAGAAATGTTTTATTTACAAAACAACTTCCTACGACAGGGAGACATCTTTTGAGTCATTCCTTTACAGAAAAGGGACAGCGTAAAAAGATAATAGATGATCATGAAGAGAATTTCTCATAGATTGAAATCAGTAAACTTCTTTCAAACAACAAAATTTTCCAACATAGATATAAATTTCAGCAATATATCATTGATGTTCGTACAAATTTTCAGAAGTTATTCCAACGAAGAAATATTTTCTATTGTCTTTGTCTAAATAGCTTAGTGTACAGGTATGTGTATGTCCAAAAACACAAACTGATCAATTCTAATCAAAATCAAAAAACAAAAGCAAACGAAAAAGTAAACAAAAACAAAAAAATATGTATACATAATATACAAGAGTAGTTATCAAGCAAAGTATCTTTTCAGGGCTTGGTCATTCACCGGGTAGGTGTTAAGCTATGCTTCAAGATTCTACAATCGAAAGGAACTAGGACCCAACTTTTCAGCAATTAAAAATGGTCCAAGCCATAAGTTTTGAAATTTTGTGTGCTCACCCTTTCCTTTGTGTGGTTTGTCGCACTTTAAGATGAGATTGCCTACTTCAAAATTCCTATCAGAAACAGAATTAGAATTGAACTAGATTTTAACCAATTGTTAATGTTGATATAAATTACACTTAGCTTGGGCTCTTACTTCTTCCAACTTTATCAAAGCGTTAATCCGGTTTTCTAGAGGGGGGCAATCTTCTTCTTGGAATTTTTGTGACAATTGAAGCGAAGGAAGAAGAACGTGAGGTGGCAGAATTGCTTCTCTGCCATAAATGAGAAAAAAGGGGGAGTTACCTATAGTGGCTTTGGGTGTTACCCTATCAGCCCACAGTGCGTTCAGCAGTGCATTGTGCCAATTCTTGTGATTTTCAGCCACGGTTCTCTTGATTATTTTGATCAAGTTCTTGTTAGTTGATTCTGCTAAGCCGTTGCCCTGGGGGTAGTAACTAGCAGAATACTTCATCTTTATTCCCTTTTCCAAAGCAAACTCACTCATCTCAAGAGAAGAAAAGTATGAAGCATCGTCAAAGACTAGACAATCAGGGATACCGAAATGAGTGATGATATTCGAGTTTAGAAAGGCAATAACCTGACTCCTGTTGACAGTTCTTAGCACAACAACTTCAGACCATCGAGTAAAGTAATCTGTGGCTGTCACAATATACTTATTCTGTTGCGAGGACGGAGGGTTAACTGGACCTATGATATCAAGGCCCCATTGCTGGAAAGGAGAATCTACTGAGACGGGTTGCAAGGGAAAGGTTGGTTTTTGCAACTGCCCTGATGCTTTCTGACAGATG
>JASDQU010105250.1:65005-79942 GCA_032191745.1 Picea mariana
GGAAGTCTTCTGGGGGGTTTTACTTTGCACAACCTTGTTACCATTAGAATTACCATTCTTGCCATTTTCTGAAATATTTTGCAACATTTTTTGTAACAAAAATGGAAACTTCAACAACTCATAGATAGAAATGTTAGCCCTTAACTTTTTAAGATCTTCAACAACATCATAATCTATTTTAGGGTTTACATTACTCTATTTCGGCTCAATTGATCTAGATTGCTTTGGAAGCGAAGTTGTAGTGTTTTCGGAAGAAGGTTTATTTGTAGTCTTACTCCTAGTATTATAAGGATGGATTGTCTCGAAGTTGGCTTGGAAGATGCTATCCGAGAAGTGTCCAAAAATGTTTGGAGAAGACTCTTCTTCTTGGACTGTCTCTGGTTCAACTACCTCCTCAGGAATCTCAGGAGGCATCAAGTTGTCTTGGGCATCTAGAATTGTTTGAAGAGCACATTGCAAACTTTCTAGATTAAGGCCTTCGGTGGTCGTATTAGGTCAGTTGGTAGGAAAAGGCTTTCGGAAAGGAGGTTTGTAGGGTCCTTTACTCGAGGAAGCTTCTTCAGTCGACCTCTTCAAGTCTATAACTTGGTTAGATAGTTTTTGTACAACTTTAGTTAGGTTTTCCAAATCAGAGTTTTCAGGTTGTGTTTTACTTTGTGTGGGTTTGGGGAGGATTTCAATCTTCTTTTTGGAGGAAGAAACAGTCTCATTTTCGTTGCTAGAAGAGTCCTTAAGACTAAGTATGTCTTTTTCTATCTGGCTAGCCTCCTCGAAGGCTTCTAACAACGTCGCTTTCTTAGAATGTTTAACCCAAATATCTATGCTTTGATGCAATGCTTTAGTGTAGTAAGCTATTATAAGACTCTCAGCGGGCATGGAATCTGCAGGGATTCGGTTTTTAAGCCTCAAGAATCTTTGATTAAAATCTTTAACTTTTTCTTTTGGGTTCATTTTTAAGCTAGAAAGGTCCATGACCAAGACTTTCGGAGGCTTACCGTCTCCGAACTTTTCCAAAAAGCATGACTCAAACTTTTCCCAAGACACGATGGTATGGGGTTGCTGGGCAAAGTACCAAGTGGATGCGTTACCCTCGAATGTATAAGGGAACAACCTATAGACACCATCTTCATGTTCAACATTGCAGAGTCTTATGGCTAACATAATTTTTTTGATATGATATTCAGCTATCTGTTTTGAATCAGGATCAAACTTGGGAAGCCATTTCTTCGGGTGTTTAGGTAAAGGGTGCTGAGCTCCAGGTAAAGCTACAGCATCCTGGTCCAACCAGGGTCTAGCAGGGTTGTTCTGATTTTCCATTGGGGTATTGGGTGTGGAAGGATGAGAAGGTGAATTGCCTTCGTCAGAAGAGGAATCTCCTCTAGAAGAGGAAGGAGATGATGGAGGTGGTGAAGGAGGTATCCCAGATCCTCCTGCAACAGGATTTAAGTTTGGATCTGTAGGATTCACAGTGAGGTTAGTGTCACCTAATTGTTCTCTGATATCAGAGAAGTCCAAAGGCTGACCCCACGGACGGTTTGGTTGCCTAAGACGAGCTAAGGCACTATGTGTTTTAATAAGAGATTGACGGACAATCTCTTGGATGTCACCACCTGTAGGATTAGGGGTTGCTGGCTCAACTGTGATTTGCAGATCTTCGGTTGAAGTAGTTGTTATTTGAAGGGGAATATTATCGTGTGAATAGCTTCTAGTCACTATAGGTGAGCGATTATGGGGGGGGGAGGAGTCTTGCGACCACCTTGTGCCATTAATCAAGTTCAGGCCCTCCTTCTAACGCCATTTGTTGACGGGCGAAATTGACCGTCCGTCAACTGAGAGAGTGGAACCGGTCCGGGGTTGTCTAATAACCCAAGCCGTTTGGAATGAACCACCCTGACGGGTTTAATGGCTCCATTAGCCATTCTAAGGTCCTAAGAAAACCAAAGAGTAAACTAATCTAAACTAACTAATTTAACTAAAACTAAACTAACTAAACTAACTAAAACTAAATAAAACAAACTAATCTACTATTTCCATATATACAAACTACTAACCAATATTACACTAACTACTATCTGAGATATAACCTATTTACAAAATGTACAATATCTACAAAACACAGATTTAAATAAAACCTGAGAAACTGATTTGCTTTCTGCCCTAAGACAGAGACAGATATTTTTGTTGATTTTATGATTTTATAAATAAGAAATAAAACTTACTGAAATTAAACGATCTAATATACTAATTACAAATATATCTAACTAAAATACTAACAAATATACTAGACAAAGAAACAACAAACAGACCTGGAAACGCTCCAGATTTGTCCTGTGTATGATGACTGCGAAGCTGGTCGGAGGAAGGAAACTCGCACCGAATAATCCGGAAGCTTCTCGTAAACGATAGTTGCAATGCTCTTTGAGTTTGTTTACAGGACAAACAAGCCATAAAAAATCATAACAATTATATGATTTATAAATCTCTGCAATAAGGGAAACCTGTTATGCAAAAACTTATACTTAATAATTCAACTTATGAAAAAGAGAAATCTGTCATTCACAAACTTAATCAAGCAATTGCTATGTTTTTTATATACTGGAAGAAATCAGATATGGATTATATTGATTAAATTATATCATTTGCAAAAGACTAAGATAGCTAAAGTAGTCATTAACCAAATGCAAATTGATACACATAAACATAAAACAAAATATTGATATTATGAAAAGCTAAAGTTGTAGCAGAATATCAAATTCTGTCTCAGTCTGTATTAAAATTCCATATCCTTGTTCTCCCACGAATGAGGATGATGTTATTACAAAAATAATGAGTATTTATAAGTTTTTCCACAAGGTAAAACCTCCGTGTGGAAGTTATCAAACTGTTTACATAATCTGGGAAGATATTCCCAAGATCAACTAAACTAGGAAACTAAAATGAAACTAAAGTATCTAAATATCCTCTAAACTATCCATCAAATCCCATGCAATTTCTAATTCACCTGAAAAGGATCCAAAATAGACAAGTTAGAAGACTCTTTTACCAATAAAATGATAAAAATTAAATTCTATAGACTAGCTACAGAATCATCTGATTCTGTAGCTAGTCAAAATGAGATACAGAATCAGCATCAGAATCGATTCAAAATCTTTAAAATCATTAAATCCAATTATCTTCCAATGATCACTTGAAAATGAATCAAAATGATTTTATCATTCAACATTAAACAGAATAAAAAATGATTCAACCGAACACAGAAATAGGAATACTATGTTCTTCTGTTACCACAAAATCGGGTCTTCAGAGTCATAATCGAACAGTAATAAGGTTGTTTCATATCCAATTGAAAAACATATCGTATGTGATTGTTAAACAACAGATACAATCCGATCCAACAAAATCATTTTCCATTCGTTATAGCTGTAACGATATAGCAAAAATATTCAAATCATTTAATCGAATACAAAAATAGAAATACTCTGTTTCGATTATTGTTACAAGTCGGGTAAATGAGATCACATGTAACAGATCATAATCGTTTCTGAGCAAATCGAATGAGATCGTTTTGATATTCAATTGAAAACATAACAAATTGCAAACACTTCGTTATGCTTGTCTCATCAACAGGAGAAATCATCGCATCGAACAGGATTATCACGATAACTGTATAGCAAAAGATTTAGATTGTGAACAAATTCAAACGAAAACTGACACATAACCAAAAATGTAACAGGATCAATCAAATAGAATTTGTCATAGATTTCGATCGTTGATCCTTGCACAGTCAACAGACAGGATCGATTAATTTTGATCACAATCGTTTTAATCAAACGAATCGTAACAGAGTTTGACCAATTCATTTCACAAATCTAAAATACAGAGTATTAATTAGAATCTAGACTCGATTCATAAAACAAACTTGCCATTTTAGAACAAAAACGAATCGATTTAGCTAAGGATTTTCACACAATTGTTATGATTCAGATTCGTCTCTAATTCGGGCGCGAATGTTATTTGAGTGTATTGTTTTCATCAAATAAACAGAGTCATTCTCTTTAACTTGAAATCAATCAAATATAGAACAACACACGATACAGCATCGTAACAAGTATCTTCCCGAAAACGTTTACCAGTCATAGCATACCAATGATAATGAAATCGGATCCGAGCAAAATCGTAACAATCAAACTCGATCAAAACGTTTATCAACTATAGCACATGGATCATAACCAAATCAAATTTGAGCATGATACAAACCAAACTATTAATTTTGTCACCTTAGCAAGGCAAGCCAATCAATCAAATATAAACGAAGATCACTCAAATCCAATCAAAATATATTGATTCCTATACTGGGAATAATCAGATCGTATATCAAAATTCCTATTTATTTAAAGCAAAGCTATATATAGAATGCACGCAATATAACAGAGCTATTCAATGATGTGAACAAAGTTGTTTGAAACTGAAACCAAATTGTTATATAAACCTAGATTATTTACAAAATGAAATCAAATTTTTCATACCTATGTAGCGATGAGGCTGCTCAGTTATTCCAGCTTGGAATTTACAACAGCCGTGGCTGATTCCACATTTTTAAACAGGATAGAGCCGGTTATCCTTTGTTTCTTATCCACATCTTGGAGCTTGGCCTTTTGACTGGTTAACAGTGCAATCTGATCCTCCAGAGACTGAATCTTTGACTGGAGTATTGGAACATCAAGATAATATTGCTCTAACCATGAATTGCATTGATCACAAGGTGACACTGTGGGTTTAGACAGAGCAAGCGAGGGTTTGGGCAATTGACCGAGGGTTTCACAAGGCAACTTAATGCCTGGGTAGTTAGGATCATCCTTTAGGCAAGGGGGTAGGTTTGATAGAAAATCATATGAGGGTTCGACACACAAACCTTGCGAATAGGGATATTTGCTAGCCAAGAAACGCTCAACCTCTGAATCAGAGTCCTCACTCAACACGATAGGGTTTGGCTCGACAGGGGGTTTTGGCTTGTTCCTTGCCATTCGTGAAATCAAATGTGCATTCCTTTTCCCTTTAACATTTGCAGTGAGGTTTGCCTTGGGATTTTTGCTCATGGGCTTAACAGTCTGAACACTCTTAGTCACAGTGTGGGGTCAGTTGATAGGAGGGTCGGTCGAGGGTTTAGGCAGAAGGATATGGTAGGGCACTGGGGGTACAACCTTGACCTCACTCAGCACAGGTTTGTCAACCTGTGTAGGGTTCGGATCCTCGAAACCATTCCGAGCAATGAAATTGCTCCAACTATCCCCGTGCAGACTCAAATGACAGAAAACGATAAGCTTGACAAGTCCATAATGAAAAAGGCTACTGTCGACCTGGTGTCTTTTGTACTTCTTCGACATTTTAAACAGGCTACGAAGCAAATAATAGGGCATATTGAGAGAGTATCCCATAAAAACCATAAGCAAACGTAGGTGGTGGAGAAACACAAGTCCGTATCGACCTTCGCAGGTCACAAACTGCTTGATTATCATCAATAAATCATGCCAACGTTGTTTAAGCATAGTTACAAGCATACCTCTATCACAGGAGGTGATTTTGCATGATTGAAACAATAATGTCCACAGAACTTCCTCGACCTTGCAATTCTTAAACCAACGTTGTCCAGAGGTAGATAATCTCGTGGCTGAGCTAATGAACTGTTCATCAATCTCTAATTGTACATCGCCTACCTTAGCTAGACAGTCATCGAAGGTCATGGCAAACTGTCGAGCTACACAAAGGTTAAAACCCTCGAAACGTTCCACGAAGGTAAGCCATCCAATGTCTGCCAAATCTTGGCGAGAATTGTCAAACATCAATAGGGCCTGGTTGCCATTGGGTTCAACTCGCACGACTGGTGCCATGGAGCTGAATGCATGGTAAGGGAAGGGTTCAAATTCATCAACACACAGTAACAGAGCTACCCGAACCAACAACAATGAATCGAGCCAAAAGGGGTAAGCATAAATGCGTGCATACGAAGGTGGTGGAGTCTGCCATGCATATTATTCATTACCTAAGTACAACCGCCAAATTTCATAGCTATTCATTCCAGCCATGTGTACAACCAATCAAATCCAATGTGTATACCAATACGTTCTAGCACTATGCCATAGTGTTCAAAACATTCGACGTATAGATCAATACCAAAATCATTATGTGCCAATGTATTAATTCATATAATCAAAAGTTCAACCAAGGTGCCAAAATGATATTCATATAGTTGGCAATCCAATAAGTCATGAAAAGATTAGCATAAGGATTATATCATATATATATAATAAATTTAATCGTAACCCCTATGTAGAATCAAAGATCAGGAAAGTCATAAAAAGTGTAAATCCAAATGCTCAATGCCTTACAAACTCAATAAAATCAAGTTATGCAATCAATATAAGAATGTCCAATGAGCATAGTTCAAAAGTTCTTCTAGCCACATAATGATAAACAAAAGGTAAGTGCAGTAGGCATATCGATAAAAATATCATGACAGTTCAGATAGTGATCGAAACGTGACCTCGAAAGGAGAAGTTTTCACACTTACATTAGTGAAAACTTGACGAAGACAAATGTGCAAATGTCGCAAGAAATGAAAGTGTCATCTATTTGAAAAATGCGATGAAAAACTTGATGTTCGCAATACATAGGTGTAGGCAGCTTATAGGTTAATAAAAAAGGTGAATTGGCTGCCAACAGGTGGGAATGACAACTCTAGTGTATGTGTATGTTGAGTTGGTTGCCTCAGATTTAGGTTCGGGATGACAAACCTAGTGGTTTGGTCTGCAAATACATAAAAATCTCCATTTTTATGAATACCTCTCTATATCTTTGTTTTCGATGTTATTTTTCTATAGGATACAAAAATACATTGTTGATGAAACTACAGAAACAGATAGAGTCAGCTATGCAGATTCCAAATATCTAGTTTTTTTTAATTAATACTGTTTACTATTTTTAATCTATTTTTGTCTTGACATATATAAAAATCTTAAAATACATAGCTCTTTTATTTTTGCTATAAATTTTTATTAGCTTTTAACCATTTTTAAAATGGATTATACACTGCACTAGAAGATATTGATATCTACAATCTAAAAAAATAATGATAATGTTAAGACCCTTGTAGCCTGCACTAATGGAAGGCATTGTAATTTCGAGGATATATTGGCTTTCATAATTTAAAATATATATATATAATTAATAATATAAATCTCAAAAAAATATGCCACACTAGAAAATGGGTTCTCTACAATTATACAAATTTTTGGAAGGAAATTCCATAGTTAAGGTACTCAAAACTCCTGCACTAACGGAGACAAATACCTTATATTTTGCTAGAAAAATAACATACAACTATTATAAAAACTCAAATTTCAAAATAGTTATTCACAATTTCTATAAATAAAAGTTGTATATTTGGAAAGCTAATTCAACCCTTCATTTCATCTTTTTACACCATATTCAAATTCATTGTAAAAGTACCTTGAATAATCCCTCCAAGTTAACATATTATTGTTTTTACATGTTTGAATTGCCACTAATGCATCATGAGAGACCATAATTAGCTTTCACTCATCATCCACGTTTTTTAAAATTTATATGTTATGTATATAAAGTTTTGAAAAAATAAATTGAAAAGGTAATTTTCAAGGGAAATTTTTTTAAATATGGTGGGAAAATAAATTAAAGGGTGCAACTTTAGGAAAAGTCATGTGGGATTAATGTGTGTGCTTGCTTGATCTCCCCCTCATCCTCTATGGGCATGTTATGTGGGTCTCTATGTGTTGATAATAATTATGAATAATAAATTAGATACTTTGTCTTAAGCATCTTGGAATAGTTTGTACAACTTTAAAATATTATATTTTTCTAAAATTAAAATAAATCTATAATAGCTTATAGTTTCTATAACTTTAAAATCATATTCCCTTTAAAATTAGAATAGATACAACACTAGTTTACAAATGCTAAAATATTTCTTAGTGATTATGGTTATAGATGCCTTCTAATGCCTTAATTGTGGAATGTTGACAAGATCTTGATATTTTTTTAATCTTGATCATTTTTTTTTAAGGGTATGGTCATGTTTGGAATAAATTTTTTGGTAGGTAAACACTTGTGTTAGTGTATGGGGAGTTGTGAACCTTGTCCCCACATTAACAAAACACAATTTCATGTTACATTTTTACATATCCTCCATGTGAATTGAGCATGAATTTCCATAAAAAAAAATTAAAATATTTATCAATTGAAATTCACTTTTCTTGATATGGATGGTCATGTCAATATGATGAAGGGGGGTGAAGATGTGCATTTGTGTACACAAATGAACATTTTCATTCACAGGGAGGGTGGGTGGCGGCATTGAAGGAGTGCATCCACCCTAAACAAATGCATCGCTTCATCCCCCACCAACCACGCTTCTAAGGGGTGTTTTAGGTAATTTCATCATGTTTACTTCTTTTAAATCCATACTTTCAATTAGATGAACTTATTAAGTATACAATAAGGAATTTTTTACTAATGTACATAAAAAAATGGGTGAAGAGGTTAAAAGAATAGTAGAAATGGGTTGAGCCAAAAAATTTCAATTTATGGAGTTGTGTGTTTCTCTTTGTTGGTAACTATGGTTACTCCCATTTTCTAAGACTATTCACATGAAGTCACAATTAGCCATAATTAGCTTGGTGTTATTGATGTAGGAGAATATATGCATAGGGTAAGTCTAAACATGTGCCAAGGGAATTAGAAACAAAAAGGAACAATATATTGTTCTAGTGTATAGTTTCCTCTCTTTGTACTAATACGAAAGCACAATATCAATGTGTGGGAGTATTTCATGGTGCAATGACTATACACAACTAGCTCTAGGATTTTAAAAAGGTAAAGAAACATGTAGTTTCTATGTGGGGAAAGGAGCATGTGACACATACCAAAGAAAGAGTTTGATATAAGATGAATTCAACAAAAGTGTAATAAAGGTTATGCACAATAGTGTGTAGAAGTTGGGGGTAGAAACATGCATGGCAATGCAACAATTGCACCAAGGGAAAATGAAAAGGAATAGAAGTAAAACAATGAAGGTTAGAAGTGAGGAGATAATGATTAATTAATGAGTATATAACATTTATTCTTAATAATTAATTGATTTATTCATATTCAAGATCTTTATATTATGGAATAAATATTACTTAAATTAAATCATACAACTAATTAGGTCATAAGGTCATAATTAGGTCATATAACTATTTGAGAAATTTTACTTAGGTATTTTCTTTTTTATAATATAGTTAATTAAAATTATTTAAAAATGTTTGTGATATTTCTCTCTTTAACTAAATTATTTATACAATTAGTTAAGGAGAGAAGTACATAAATAAAATAATTTCACATAATAAAGTAGACATAAATGTAAACTTGGAGTTTATTTTAAGTAAAAAAGATATAACAAAGGGAAGAGACAGTTCCATTACCTTATTTATTCCATTGATATTTTTAAACTCTTAAAAAAATTCATAGAAGAAGAATTATATTCGACATTGCCCCACGCCAAAGGCATTTTAAGGCCTTTTCATTTGATTCTAGACCTAAAAAATATTAGCAACTCACTCATAAATATGTATTAAAAAAGTTGTACAAGATTATATCATGTTAGTAACTAGAGATAACATAAAGCTAGAGAAAATAAGTAAATCTATACTAAATAAGCTAAGTAAATAAGCAAATAAGGAATGAGTCTCTAGTTTTACTATAGTTAGGGATGGATTTGAGATAAGGAAACTAAGGAGATAAGGCTCAAGTTTCTAGTTCTATCATAGTTAGACATGGATTTGAGGCATCTCAAGGAAGTTGAAACATTGAAGGTGGAAGTTAAAGATATATTGAAGTAGAAAGATAGTTTATGAGGCCTTTCAACAAAACATTGAAGGTGAAAGTTAAAGATATATTTGTTATAGCCCTTAAATTCCCTACCTATGCATACATGGCATTGGCTTTTCTACTTGCACAATTTGCCAAAATTACTGCTAAGAATCTCTCTTAAAAGACCACTTTTTGGAGCATGTATGCGCCCTGGTGCACTATTGCCTGCGTACATATGCTAGATGCATACTAGACAACCCATGTAAATATGCAAGATGCATACTAAACAATCCAAAACTTACAAAAAATAAAAAGTTGCAAGGAATTCGACGGAGTTTACGAGCTATTGGAGGTTTCCCAACCATTTTACCCATTGTAGCCCCTCCCCAAACTGAATAACTATCGTTTTTTCATATAAAAGGAGGTCTAGGGGTCCCATTCCAACATCAAACATTGGAACAAAGAAACTCTGCCAAAATCCCTTTCCCCTGATCTACACCAAGTTTTTTAACCCTTTTTGAGATTTGGCCTCAGCATTCCCCCTCATCCCTCTCCCTATACAATCCCTTCCCTATTTCCCAAGGAGATCAGTTGATTGTAAGAGGTATTATAGGAATGATGCACTTGGAGTAGCAGTAAGAGGATACCATACTAGGTTCGTGGAGCATCTGTCGATAAGAAGATTGTAACTTTTGTAATCTTCACATCTGAATAAAAGAGTTCTTTTTTCTGTCCCAAATATTGTGTTTTTGTGCTTAATTGATTAATGCATTTACATTTATATCTAAACCCTAAAATTGATAAGTAGAGATAGAATATCTTGTATATTTTTTGTCTAAATTGCTTGTAGGTCAGCATTGGGAGGAGACCAACAGTCCAAGAAACTACAAAGGGGAAGGAGGTCTACACTAGCCGAAAGGACCTAAGGTAAACCCTCTTTTCCTTCTCTTATATTTTAAGGTCAGATTGTTTGGTGTAGTTTAGAAATAGAATTGGATTTTAAGGAAGATCAATGCTCTACCTATACTTTGACCCAATATAGTAATAGGGGGATTTTCCCCACTAGCATAATTGGCGACTCCACTGGGGAGTCTCTCTATGGTCTTAGTGGGAGGTTTTTTTGTTTTAATTGGTTTTTTATTTCCTTTTGAGTTTTTATCAAGTTTACTGAGTCATTTTAGGGTCTCTGTTGAAGGTGCCTACCATCTTTCCATGCCCAGTTAGTCAGCCAAGTATTTTTCTTTTTTGAAAAATCTCAAAGGTGTATGTGCTCTGCTTTGACTCAGCCCGCATACATACACAGTCTGCACAATAGACAACCCGCGTACATATGCGGGCTGCTGGTGCAACAACCTGCATCTCTGTGTCTTGAAGGTGTTTTTAAAAAGAGGATTTTTTCTCTTTGCTGATAGAAGCTTTGGGCTTCTCGAGGATTTCTTGGACTTTACAAAGTCTCTATTAGTGGTCTTACCTTGGGTTAAAGATTCAGTTTTAACTTGTTTCTTGATTTTCTTTTGTTTTCCCTAGAGGTTTAGAGTGAACTTTCAATTTTTGGATTCTCCTTTGGTTTCTTTTGAATCCATGTGTTTACACAGTTGGCCCAGGGTCTCTGTAAATCTTGGGTTTTGTTTTATATTTGTCCTGTTTTATGCTTTGAAAAACAAAAAAGAATCTTACTTCTGTTTTTCTTCTTTGAGCATTTCAAAAAATCAAAAAAAGATTTTTTTGCATTTCTTTATGCACCTAGTTTGGCAGTGTAGCGTAGGTTGTTTGTTTGCAAAATAAAAGAGTTTTAGTTTCAAAGTTCTTTCTTTCTTTCCTGAAAGCATAAGTAATTTTTTTTAGTGAAACACAAAAACTCTTTTAGGAAATTTTCAGTTATAAGATCTTGGAACATTGTTTTGAAAAGTTGATATCCACAAAGAATTACAAGCTTTTGCTTTAAAATTTGAAGTATCTAGTTTTCTTTCTCATATTAATGCTCTAAATTTTTCTCCTTTTTTCGTCTCTTCCAAACACCACCAGTTGCACATTCATGATCCAGATTATTTTCGGCACAAAATGAGAGCGGAGATATAACAAAGAAATGTACAGAGATATCTCAGATATCCAATAATATGACAAAAATGTATCAGATATGCAACCATAAACACAAAGATACAGTAATACACAATTTTCTATTAATGAGTGAAAATGTACAAACACTGTAAAAATACTGAGTGAAAGACTCGCTAGAATGGTGGCAGCTTATCTTTGAGAAGAGATGTGTCCGCTACTCGCATTCGAAAGAAGATGATTTTACAATGAGGCTCCAAAGGCCTTTTTTATCATAAAGAAAATCCAAAACCCTAACCTGGGAAGATGAAAAGCCAATAGTTTTGTGGACCCCGTTTTGGGTAGTTTGGTGTATCAACTTCCTGGGGGCGTAACTTTGGCATACGATCTTTATTTGGGGCGCACGATAGCTCATTGGAAAGGTATTGTCAAGGATATTCATTTAAGGGTCTCAATAAGAGACTTTGGATATCATTGAGAAGCTCGATCCCAAAAAACCTTCATTTAGGCCCTCAAAATGGCCCCGGAAGTTAAAAACAGCTAAAAATAGTAAATTACCGAATTTTCCAAAAAATTGTTTTGAGTTAGTTGGAAAAGGTGGGTGGCCACCAATATCCACCTAGATCAATCCTTGCTCCTTAGGAAGCAATGGTATCCATTGCGTTGAGTGCCCAGGGGGGAGAGAAAAGCGTTTGATGAATTTGCATCTTGATGAGTTGCTTGCCTTGTTGGAGAAGTTGTGTTGCTTAGCTTGTTGAAGGTTGTCACGAACCTGTTGTTGGCAAGGTTGAATCTGTTCAACTAGTCGGGCTACCTGAGATGATTGTGTGCAGAAGGAATCTTTGTGTTTTGTTGCAATGTTGTCGACCTGCTTCTGTTGGACAAAAGGTGCTTGGTTCAAGGCTGTAGTGATTGCAACATCCTTCTATTCCCCTTTTGAACAGACTGTGAAGAAGCTAAATTTTGTAGTATGAGATACTACCTTACAGCACTGTTTAGGTGGAACAATAGTCAGAACTACCTCTGGTATTCTGTAGAGATGACCCCCTATAAAAACAATGACACTGTGGGGTCGAGACTGATAAATAGCATGGCGCTTCAACATATATGGTTGGCCCAAGAGAACATCACAGACATCTAATGGGGAAACATCACATAAAACCTCATCCTTGAAGGGATGGAAGTCGTATGACAATCGACATTGTTGGCTGACATAGATATCTTGTCGTTGGCAAAGCCACCCGATGTTGTATGGTTGCGGGTGTGGTGTTGCCGACAATCCCAACTATTTGATGACCTCTGCTGAGATGAGGTTCCCTTCACCCACATCTGTGAATGAAAAAGGAGCTCCCCCTCTTCAGGATCTATTGGTTCTTCTAGTTGAATTGTTGTGGTCGCAACAATAGCAGTGGGGTTTACGTCAATGATCTGTCTTTTACCAGTATTTTCAAAATCAAATTATGAATCAGGGTTCATCTCCTTGTCTTTGATATTGGACACCAATGAATATTTTGAGCTACATTCCTCGATGTTGTGCCAGGGGATTTTGTGGAAATCACACCATTTTTCGGTGTCCTTCTTTGTCTTCCCATGACCCTTCTTTTCCTGTGGCTTGGACTGGTTTTCGGGAGACTATTTATTAGGGTCATCTTTATCATACTTTGGTTGTTGTAGATTTTCAGTCCCAAACTATTGTTTGTTCTGGTGCTTAAATTTATGCTCGATTTTAACAACATATCGATAAGCAACACCGAGTGATGAGATGTCCAAAAAATCCATTTCAGTTTGGATGTATCTGTGTAGATCCCCACGGTATTTCAGAACCAAATGTCGTTCAGAGTCTTTGATACCCAACTTGGTGTGCAAGGTATGGAAGGTATTGGTGAACTCTGAAACTACTTGGCTCCTCTCTTGCCGCAGTGTGGTCCATCTCATGTATTGGTCCTCATAGTTTCCAACAGGGTAATATTGTTCCTTTACCACATCCACAAAAAATCCCAGGTGGGCTCGGCCCCATATATTCTAGACTCCTCTGTGGAACTTTTCTCCCAGTAAGTTTCCCACCAATGTTTGACATGGGGGAGATATTTAAGGAGTTCGAAGGTGATCTTTTCCCTATCGGAAAAATTATGAACAGAGAAATAATCTTCTAACATATTTAACCATTTGTCTAGGGCATCCGTGTCTATATTACCTTCAAATACAGGAATATCAAAATTAACCTGTACCTTGAAAGGATAGTTGCTTCCAAAGTGGTTGTTTGATGAATACACGCATGTTGCTATCGGTAGGCATTGAAGGATGTGGGAAAAATTCTCCATCATTTCGTCCCTCAGTAGTGTGAGAGCTTGCTCAAGCAACAGATTGATAGAATCGTCTGTTCCGTCGTTGTTATTTTCTTCCACCATTGAGGGTTTCTTGGGCATGCAAGATCGATTTTCTTCAAGAGATACAAGATCGAGACCCAACTTTCTATACTCGGACCTTGTCGGGGACATGCACTGAAAAAAATGATCAAGAGCAGCCTACTGTGATACCACTGATCCAGATTATTTTCGGCACGAAATGAGAGCAGAGATATAATAAAGAAATGTACAGAGATATCTCAGATATCCAATAATATGATAGAAATGTATCAGAGATGTAACCATAAACACAAAGATACAATATTACACAATTTTCTATTAATGATCGAAAATGTACAAAGACTGTAAAAATACAGAGTGAAAGACTCGCTAGAATGGTGGAAGCTTATCTCTGAGAAGAGATATGTCCGCTACTCGCATTCGCAAGAAGATGATTTTACAATGAGCCTCCAAATGCCTTTTTTATCATAAATAAAATCCAAAACCCTAACCCCAGAAGATGAAAAGCCAACAATTTTGTGGACCCCGTTTTGGTAGTTTGGTGTATCAACTTCTCGGGGGTGTAACTTTGGCATATGATCTTCATTTGGGGCACACGATAGCTCATTGGAAAGGTAGCATTGAGGAGATT
>JASDQU010105250.1:83623-93865 GCA_032191745.1 Picea mariana
TTTTCATGGTGTAATTTGATGATAAAAGTGAATGAATGCTACAGCCATAAGGCTGAAATTTTCTGCATAAAATACATGTTATAACAACTTGCTTTATTTAGTTTCAAAGTGCCATTTTTCAGCCCATATTTATTGCTAATCTTAATGTTGATTTGCTTAACTAATCTAGATCTTAGTATGTTGATTTAGATGCTTTATTTGGTGATATAAACTATCATCCATTATTGCAAATTAGGGACATCAAGCTTAACTTGTTGATCCATACTAAAATATATCATTGCAAGATGGATTTTCTTGTGTCTCGGGCAGGTACAATCATCCAGAGAAGTATCACATCTTTGGGGCTATACTTGTTGGGTTTACAAGGCATCTCTTTCCACTTCTCATTCCATTTAGATTTGACCTATAGGGGATCCACTTACATCTCTATCCATCCCCATATCATTCCCCTATGGTCACTGGGATCACCTCCCTACAGTGACCTATTCACCCTTGAAGTGTGGGATCTACATCAAGGTGACATTGGGTGTAGGATTCCCAAGTTGTGGCACTTGATTTTATGGTTGGCTCGGGCTTTTCCCATCCTAGAACTTGTGATATAACATTTTGGCGTCGTTTTCGGGGATTATTTTGAATCTTCTTCGTACCATAATGACACTTTGGTAAGCTATCCCAAAGACTTTCCCTTAGCTTGCCTAGCGACTCCACCTAAGGGACGTTCCATTTCCTTTTTCCTTGATGAGATCATTTGGCGACTCCACCTTCCCAGAACCCACTTTTCCCTTATTCTTTTCCATCCTTTGGTGAGCCTTGAGCTCATCTAGCGACTCCATTGAGGTATTACCCTAAGTAATGGAACCATAGCCTCACAGGACTTACAATGGGAATTCCATAAGGTTTATCCCTCCTTTGATGTTGAGGATATTCCTGGATATCCAAATCATTGCTGCCCGGAGTGGAGGGAAAGTTGCCCCAAATTTGACAATGATGTAGCTCTAGCAGTCACCCATGTCAGGAATTATATGAAGTATGCTTCAAGATTAAATGTGCTACATGAAGATGTGTTGATGAAAATTTTTGTGTCTTCACTGGAATCAAGTCAAAAAGATTGGTTTGCACACTCATGTGATCCAAAGAGTATCCCTTCTTCTACAAAGCTCATTGAAGAATTTCTCAGGCATTATCAGACAGCTACTCACAGTTTGCAAGATGCTTTCCAAGAGCTCAAACACACTCTTTGCAAAGAAGGTTTTCCTATCGATGATGAGACAATATATGAAGAAAAGCTTGAAGAAGATCCTGATGAAGAAGATTTGGATGAGACGTATGATGAATATGAAGTATATGCTCTTGCACTTGATGAGGACATCCACACCTCTTCTCCTCTTGCACATCAAGAATAGAAAATGATAAGTTATAACCCTTTTGAAAACTTTGATGTTGCCTTGTTCCATGACTGTGGAAATGAAGAAAATTTCCAGAAGGATCTCGATGAAGTTTCTCTTACAGAAGGTTTGGATGAGACTTTGTTATATTATTTCCCTTTTCAAGAAAATGAAGCTATCCAGTCTTGTGAGGAAGTGATTACCTCCTATGATGTAGATGAATTCATGGAGCAACCCTCAGATATAGTTGACAAACGCATTGATGATTTCATATAGGTTGGGAGACATAAATGGGATGTGGGTTGCTTCATTATTAATAGATGTGGGTTGCTTCATTATTAATAGAGATCCCATTTATGACATTGAGGGTATATCTCAAGCAGAAGGGTTGAAATATCATTTTTAGAGGACTAGCTTCCATGCATGTATGATTCAAATGTTCGACAACCTAGTGATGTCATGGTTACAGATTTGTTCTGCCCTTTCGAGGATGACTTGTCGCAGCATGATCTTCATTCATCCTTTGGTACATACCCTTTTGAGGATGCATATTTTTTTTATGAGGACTTTTGACCGTTGTGCTGAGGTTTTGAGGAATACTAGGACATGGCCACCTCAAGGCAGTCAGAGGTTCATTCTTCAAAGCGAAAGTATTTTCATCTCAAAGATTTCTATGGAGATTCATAGGGGAAGAGGTAGTGTTTTTCTACACCTGAGATTGTTCCTTACCTCTTACCCTCTTCTCCAAGGGATCATGCAATATTATTCTGATCTCTTTGTTAGCGCTAGAAGTAAACTCAAGATTGCTATTGAGTCAAACCTAACACACCTTGTTTCAAAAATGTTCAATAAAGGTTTTATAGATGGATATATTCTTGCTTGGTTTGAAAGGAAATAATGGTCTGATCTATTAAGATCACTTACCTAGTTGCAACAAGTCARGTAAATAAAACTAATGATTAGTGGTTTAAAGTTTTGGACGATGTGATTGGGAGAAAGGAAAGACRAAAATGATAATTACACTAATAAACAAACTTGTTCCTTACTGTATTTATGCAACAAAAGAATAAACTTTTATCTAGAAATTCATTCCAAATAAAATTTAAGGAAAAGAAACACCAATGTGGCAAAGATTCCTGAAACTCCTTTAAAGCAACTTTTTCGACACATAAGCATTTGTCATACAATCATATAACATCAGCAGAGTGTTTCAAAAGACATAAGGAAAATGATAAACAAAAGAAGAACACATAAACTAACCATTAGCTTTGTTAGCAGCTGAAGTCTTTACATAGGCAAGATGAATCAAAATAGTCTTTAGATATAAAATTATCAAGCCAAAATAGGGATCGAACCCCTCTGCAACTCTTTCTCAATCCCTTGGACTGAATTTCTCCCCCTCTTTCACATATGGTTTTCCATGAGCTTTATAAATCTATGAGATAACAACTAGATCCTCAAAGTTTGGATCTGATCTACTCAAAATAGATATATATGACACCTCCTAGGGTCGAATTTGCACTTAGTCATATCAACAAGATTACAAAAAAATCTACAAAATCAGTATGATACCTAAAATCTAGGGTTTGAAATTTAGAGCATTAAATACATTCAACTCAGACAAAATATTTGAGGATGTTTAGAAAAAATATTCTCCTTGAATATCCATGTGTCTTCCTGACTTGACACCTCCTCTTGGCACGTGTGGAATCGAACTAAGGGTTGACTGTCCCATTTTACAACATATGGCAAATTTCTGAAAAATCACTTCATATCTCCCAAACCATAATAGTTGTGTAAAAATTGAGAGAGGTTTTTGTTATTGGGTCTATTATTGACAAAACACTCTTTCATTTTTTCAAAATACCTCTCCATTGCCTCGTAATATGTTCCCAAAGTTGATGACTAAAACAAGAAATTCTAGAATTTTCAAATTTGAAAAATGAGTTGTAAAGATCTGCTTGTATCTCCCAAAAAGTGACACATGTTTAAGAACTAAGAGATTATTTTGTATATGATCTTGTGTTTGAGAAACCACTCTTTTTGTTTTCACAAATTCTTCTCCATTTGGTCAAATACTGAGTTTGAACTTGACTGCAAAAACATTCATTTCCAAAAAATCCCTTGTTTTCAACAGTCTATTTTCTCCTTTTTCATACAAGACTGCTCCAAAATTCTTTGTTGATGATCACAAATGGTGTCTAAATTCTAAAACATGTTTAAATGCATCCCTAAGAATCACAAAACCATCTCCAACCCCCCTCTTCTTGTTATAAGGAAAAAACAAAGCATATGATATTTCATGCCATTATGGTTTATCATTACCATTTGTTGCCTCACTACTCATGTTGTATGTGTATTTTAGGGTGTGGAATAGTGTAATTATCATGTTTCATCATCATCCATCGCAAAAAACAAAAAACTATGTCATTTTCTTGAAAACAAGGTGTTACAGGAACTTCGTGTAGCGTCCTTTAGGTCAAAATTTGACACTGCAAATATTGATACTAACACTCTCATCTCTTCTCAGCCCTCAACAAGCAGCGAGTCTTTATGCACCGATGAAGATGAACCTTCTTCTACATATAGTAGCCCCTTTCAGAGATGGATTGATCAGTCTTGTGGTTACACTTTCAGGCAGGATGATCAGGCTGATGGTTTCTCTTTCCAGTAGGATTTCCTCCCTCCCACCCATATTCATGAGTTTTATTTCATGATCAATTATTTGTGTGTTTATACTCATGATTATTATGTTCTTAACTTATCCTTGTTGTATTAAATGATTAAGCACAAGGGGAGATACTTTGATGAGACGATCAAATGGTTGCACTGGTTGTATGACTTCACCCGACATCATCTAGCAAGTGATCTTCAGGGCCCCAAGGACCCAGGTAAGTAGGCAAGTCATCTTGTTTTCCCTGCATTTGCATCTCGATTGCTCATGTTAGTTTAGATGCATCTCATTTTCATTTTTCTCTACTTGCATATTGATTTCATGCTTAGTTTAGAAAATTTTGAAAAAATGTCAAAATTTTCTTTTTCTGGCTTAGTTGGTTTTGATTATGATCATATGAGAACAAGGATGAGTAGGCCATCCTGCACTTGACCATTTGATGTTTCCTTGCAAGCACAGATATACCAGGAGATGTTGTGGTTCTCATACACTCTATGACGAACACATGTCTCCAAGTATGAGCCAAATGTTATCCCCATTTTGTGGATAACTAAGGAGATTATGTCTCAAGGCCCTCAGGTTGCAGATATGGATGGCCGAGAGTCTACATGACCAAAAATACCCTTTTGCGCAGATGGAAACCCCTCTCACCACCATGAATGTTCATAGATTTCCAGATGGCATCCACCAAATCAGTTGGCTTCCAGAAGGCAGTGGGCCTTGCTCCATGAGGTACAAGTCAGTATTATGGGGAGCGTCATTTCAATATTTAAGCCAGTTGAGTATGTTGTATCTTAACTTGCTCTAGATTTCATGATATATGCTTGGACATTATGCCTTTTTCCCTACTTCACCTTGGTGGTTGACATTGTGCCCTATTAAGTGGTTTTCCTTGGGAATGAGTTTGCTACTAGGAACTCCCTTAAAGAGCCATCATACCATTCCCGACCATACTTACCACTTTCCATCATTATTCCCCTCCATTTCCTTATGTCTTGGGATTTTAGGGTGCATTGACCCAAGAGGGAGTTGTCCCTCATTCTATGGGAAGAAGGGGTTGAAGGCCCAGAGGGGTTGATGTTGGGTAAAAGATAAAATCCTTGTACATACCTTCCAGATGCTTCACCCAAGGATCACCCAAGAAAGTAGTGAAAAGCTTATCTTCGAGTAAAGGGGACCCACAATATAATAAAGAATGCTTAAAATTTTAGTTCAAGGATAGGAGGTCTCATCATGAGCCGACCTATCACGTACATGGATATCTAGTGGCATGGCATTGCCATCATCTAGTCACCAAACCAGGGTAATGGCTCTCAGTTGCATGGCTAAGAGAAAGGGGGTCTCATCACGAGCCAACCTTTTCATTTCTGCTAGGTGTTTGTGGGTGATATTGCCAGCATTTGGTCACCATGCCAGGCAGTGACCTTCATTATCTCCTTATACTATATTGAAAGAAAATACAAACAATGAAAGATAAAAGAAAATTGACGGGCTTGGAAAAAATGCATTGCAAATGAAGGTACCACACACCCTCTACAAAGGCACCCATGAATGAGACACTACGACCCCTTGTATGTCATGAGCCCTATGTCCATTGAGTCTTGATACCAATCACTTCATCCACTTTACCTAGCTTAGAGAAGGGTCTTTTGGAAACTCTCATTGACCTAAGGTAAGATCTACCCAATAGGACACCTCGTCAACCCTCCCATATTCAAGCTTGACAAGTCGCATAGTGTCTTTGAGCAATTAATTGTTTGATATAGTGATATTTGATGCACATGCTTAGATGTATCATTTATTGATTGGATGAACTAGGTGGATATCGATGGCCACCCACCTTTTCCAACATGCCCAAAACAGTTTTATGGCAATTTTGGTAATTTACTATTTTTAGCAGTTTTTAACTTCCGGGGCCATTTTGAGGGCCTGAATGAAGGTTTTTCAGGATCAAACTTCTCAAACATGGCTAAAGGCTCTGATTGATCCCCCAAAATGAATCTCCTCAATGATACCTTTCCAACTAGCTATCGTGCGCCCCAAACAAAGATCGTATCCCAAAGTTACACCCCCTGGAAGTTGATACACCAAACTACCCAAAACGAGGTCCACAAAATTGTTGGCTTTTCATCTTCCGGGATTAGAGTTTTGGATTTTCTTTATGATAAAAAGGCCTTTGGAGTCTCATTGTAAAATCAGCTTCTCCCAAATGCGAGTAACGAACACATCTCTTCTCAGAGATAAGCTGCCACCATTCTAGCGAGTCTTTCACTCTGTATTTTTACAGTCTTTGTACATTTTCGCTCATTAATAGAAAATTGTGTATTACTATATTTCTATGTTTATGGTTGCATCTATGATACATTTCTGTTATATTATTGGATATCCGAGTTATCAATGTACATTTCTCTCTTATATCTCTGCTCTCATTTCGTGCCGAAAATAATCTGGATCAGTGGTATCAAAGTAGGTTGCTCTTGATCATTTTTTCAGTGCATGTCCCCGACGAGGTCCGAGTATAGCAAGTTGGGTCTCGATCTTGTCTCTCTTGAAGACAATCACTCTCTCACACCCAAGAAACCCTCCATGGTGGAAGAAAAGAAAAATGACGGAGTAAACGATTCTATCGATCTGTTGCTTGAGAAAGCTCTCACGCGACAGAGGGATGAGATGATGGAGAATTTTTTCCACATCCTTCAATGCTTTTCGATAGCAACAGACACATCTTCATCAAGCAACCACTTTGGAGGCACCTCGCCTTTCAAGGTACAAGTTAATTTTGACATTCCCATATTTGAAGGTCAGATAGATGCGGATGCCCTAGACAAATGGTTAAATCTACTAGAAGGTTATTTCTCTGTTCACCATTTTTCCAATAGGGAAAAGATCACCTTCGCACTATTTAAAGCTCTCCCCCATGTCAAACATTGGTGGGAAACTTACTGGGAGCAAAGTTCCACAGAAGAGTCTGGAATATATGGGGTCGATCCCACTTGAGAATTTTTTATGGGTGCGGTAAAGGAACAATATTACCCTGTTGGCAACTATGAGGACCAATATATGAGATGGACCACACTGCGGCAAGAGAGGGGCCAAGCAGTTTCAGAGTTCACCAATACCTTCCATACCTTGCGCACCAAGTTGGATATCAAAGACTCTGAACGACATCTGGTTCTGAAATACCGTCAGGCTCTACACAGAGACATCCAAACTGAAGTGGATTTTCTAGACATCTCATCACTTGGTGCTGCTTATCGATATGCTGTTAAAATCGAGCAGAAATTTAAGCACTAGAACAAACAAGAGTTCGGGTCTGCAAATTTTCAACAACAAAAGTATGATAAAGATGACCCTAACAAATTGTCTCTCGAAAACCAGTCCAAGCCATAGGAAAAGAAGGGTCATGTGAAGACAAAGAAGGACAACAGGAAATGGTGCGATTTCCACAAAATCCCTTGGCACAATACCGATGAATGTCGCTCAAAACACTCATTGGTGGTCGAGATCAAAGACAAGGAGACAAACCCTGATTCAGAATCTGATTATGAAAATATTGGTAAAAGACAGATCATCAATGCAAACCCCACTGCTATTGTTGTGACCACAACAATTCAACCATAAGAACCAACATATCCAGATGAGGGGGAGCGCCTTTTTCATTCTCAAATGTGGGTGAAGGGGACCCCGCTGCATTTTATTGTTGATAGCAGAAGCCAGAAGAACCTCATCTCAACAAAGGTCGTCAAACAATTGGGATTGTTGACAACACCACACCCGCATCCATACAACATTGGGTGGCTTCGCCAGGGACGATATCTTCGTGTCATCCAACAGTGCCTATTGTCATACGACATCCATCCCTTCAACGATGAGGTATTATGTGATGTTGTCGCACTGGATGTATGTGATGTTCTCTTGGGCCAGCCATATATGTGGAAACACCATGTTGTTTATGAGTCTCGACCTCACAGTGTCATTGTTTCTTTGGGGGTCATCTCTACAGAATACTAGAGGTAGTTCTGACTACTGTTCCACCTAAACAATGCCACAAGGTAGTATCTCATACTACAAAATTTAGCTTCTTCACAATTTGTTCAAAAGGGGAACCGAAGGATACTACAACCACTACAGCCTTGACCCAAACACCTTCTTTCCAATAGAAGCAGGTCGACAAGACAAGCATCTCATGTAGCCAGAATGGTTAAAAATGTCCAACCCTTCCAACCACAAGTTTGTGACAACCTTCAACAAGCTAAGCAACACAACTTCTCCAACAAGGAAAGCAGCTCATCAAGATGCAGATTCAACAAACACTTTTCCTTCTCCCTCAGGCACTCAACGCAATGGATACCATTGCTTCCTATGGATTTATCCAAGTGGATATCGGTGGCCACCCACCTTTTCCAACTGGCTCAAAACAATTTTCTGGCAATTTTGGTAATTTACTATTTTTAGCAGTTTTTAACTTTCGAGACCATTTTGAGGGCCTGCATGAAGGTTTTTATGGATTGAGCTTCTCAATGATAGTCAAAGGCTCTGTTTGATCCCCCAAAATGAATCTCCTCGACGATACCTTTCCAACGAGCTATCATGCACCCCAAACGGAGATCGTATGCCAAAGTTACGCCCCCGAGAAATTGATACACCAAACTACCCAAAACAGGGTCCACAAAATTGTTGGCTTTTCATCTTCCGAGGTTAGGGTTTTGGATTTTCTTTATGATAAAAGGCCTTTGAAGCCTCATTGTAAAACCATCTTCTTGTGAATGCGAGTAGCGGACACATCTCTTCTCAGAGATAAGCTGCGACCATTCTAGTGAGTCTTTCACTCTGTATTTTTACAGTCTTTGTACATTTTCACTCGTTAATAGAAAATTGTGTATTACTGTATCTCTGTGTTTATGGTTGCATCTCTGATACATTTCTATTATATTATTGGATATCTGAGTTATCTCTGTACATTTCTTTATTATATCTCCGCTCTCATTTCGTGCCGAAAATAATCTGGATAATTGGATTCACTTATCATGATGTTATGACTTGAGATCCTTGGAGGGCGTGCTCATTTGTCTTTGTAGGACCTAGTTGGTGGGTGGTTTTGGGAGAACAAGCCTAGTTTGGGCTTCCATGGGGATATAAGCCCACATGTTTGATTCCAAGGGCCCGCATGCTGGATGAGAAAGGCCAGACTTGGAAGGCCTTGATGATGATTGGGACGACATAGCCTAGCCCCCACATGCCAAACGTTTTTCCTAGGAGAGGCAAAACATCACTTCTAGAGGCATGGCATTACCTAGGGGGGTTAGGGCTTGGTGGTGAGGTGCCACTCATTTGACACATGGAAGTTTTGAGGAGAAGAAGGTCTTCACCATAATTGTCTAGATGCTTAACATGTGGCCTTTGGAGGCCTACCCATGCTTCTCCAACACCAACGACTTCTTCAAAGTGGCAAAACGTCCCCTAAAGGGGAGATGTCTATGTAAAATTAGGGTTTATTTGTGCAAAAGTGAAACTTTAAATGAATTATTTAATATTACTTTGTTAAAGGGGGGAAGATTAGGGTTGTTGACCCCTAGTCTTGTGGTTTACACTTTAATTTGTGGACAAGTCACCTTGGTGACATTTGTATAAATAAGAGATCATAAGATCTCATTTTAACATAACTCTCCCTTATTATGAGAAGTATTGGTATGAAATAATCGCTACACTTGGCTCTATTTGTCTCTTGTACACTTGTTTATGGCTATCTTGATGAATGGTTGATGGAGGAGTGAGGCACTAACCTTGGATGGATGCTTTCTAGCTTTTATGGTGGATTATCTTAACATCTTTCTTGATTTTGGTATGGTATTTTACTCTTATGCTATCATTCTTTCAATTCAAGGATTGTTGTGCTAGGAGCTAGGTGGGAAGTATAAGGGCATACACCTCCACCATAGTCTTCATGATTTTATGCTTCATGTTATTGGTTAAACAAAGGTTTGTTAAGAGAAGTATAAGGGCATACACCCTCTTAGCTTAAACCCTAGCTAGAGAAACTTGCCTTGGGAAGTAAAAGGGCTTACACCCCTAAGGGTTAGCTTCTCTAGCTCTTTCTTTATTTGACTCCATTAACCCAATAGTAAAGGCACTAGTCATATATTTTGCATTGGAGATATAAAATCATTGCCTTGGAAAACATGA
>JASDQU010105250.1:111024-129308 GCA_032191745.1 Picea mariana
AAAATGATAATTACACTAATAAACAAACTTGTTCCTTACTGTATTTATGCAACAAAAGAATAAACTTTTATCTAGAAATTCATTCCAAATAAAATTTAAGGAAAAGAAACACCAATGTGGCAAAGATTCCTGAAAATCCTTTAAAGCAACTTTTTCGGCACATAAGCATTTGTCATATAATCATATAACATCAGCAGAGTGTTTCAAAAGACATAAGGAAAATGATAAACAAAGGAAGAACACATAAACTAACCATTAGCTTTGTTAGCAACTGAAGTCTTTACATAGGCAAGATGAATCAAAATAGTCTTTAGATATAAAATTATCAAGCCAAAACAGGGATCGAACCCCTCTGCAGCTCTTTCTCAATCCCTTGGACTGAATTTCTCCCCCTCTTTCACATATGGTTTTCCATGAGCTTTATAAATCTATGAGATAACAACTAGATCCTCAAAGTTTGGATCTGATCTACTCAAAATAGATATATATGACACCTCCTAGGGTCAAATTTGCACTTAGTCATATCAACAAGATTACAAAAAAATCTACAAAATCAGTCTAATACCTAAAATCTAGGGTTTGAAATTTAGAGCATTAAATACATTCAACTCAGATCAAATCTTTGAGGATGTTTAGAAAAAATATCCTCCTTGAATATCCATGTGTCTTCCTGACTTGACACCTCCTCTTGGCACGTGTGGAATCGAACTAAGGGTTGACTGTCCCATTTTACAACATATGGCGAATTTCTGAAAAATCACTTCATATCTCCCAAACCATAATAGTTGTATAAAAACTGAGAGAGGTTTTTGTTATTGGGTCTATTATTGACAAAACGCTCTTTCATTTTTTCAAAATACCTCTCCATCGCCTCGTAATATGTTCCCAAAGTTGATGACTAAAACAAGAAAATCTAGAATTTTCAAATTTGAAAAATGAGTTGTAAAGATTTGCTTGTATCTCCCAAAAAGTGACACATGTTTAAGAATTGAGAGATTATTTTGTATATGATCTTGTGTTTGAGAAACCACTCTTTTTGTTTTCACAAATTCTTCTCCATTTGGTCAAATATTGAGTTTGAACTTGACTGCAAAAACATTCATTTCCAAAAAATCCCCTGTTTTCAACAGTCTATTTTCTCCTTTTTCATACAAGACTGCTCCAAAATTCTTTGTTGATGATCACAAATGGTGTCTAAATTCTAAAACATGTTTAAATGCATCCCTAAGAATCACAAAACCATCTCCAACCCCCCTCTTCTTGTTATAAGGCAAAAACAAAGCATATGATATTTCATGCCATTATGGTTTATCATTACCTTTTGTTACCTCACTACTCATGTTGTATGTGTATTTTAGGGTGTGGAATAGTGTAATTATCATGTTTCACCATCATCCATCACAAAAAACAAAAAACTATGTCATTTTCTTGAAAACAAGGTGCTACAGGAACTTCGTGTAGCGTCCTTTAGGTCAAAATTTGACACTGCAAATATTGATACTAACACTCTCATCTCTTCTCAGCCCTCAACAAGCAGTGAGTCTTTATGCACCGATGAAGATGAATCTTCTTCTACATATAGTAGCCCCTTTCAGAGATGGATTGATCAGTCTTGTGGCTACACTTTCAAGCGGGATGATCAGGCTGATGGTTTCTCTTTCCAGTAGGATTTCCTCCCTCCCACCCATATTCATGAGTTTTATTTCATGATCAATTATTTGTGTGTTTATACTCATGATTATTATGTTCTTAACTTATCCTTGTTGTATTAAATGATTAAGCACAAGGGGAGATACTTTGATGAGACGATCAAATGGTTGCACTGGTTGTATGACTTCACCCAACATCATCTAGCATGTGATCTTTAGGGCCCCAAGGACCCAGGTAAGTAGGCAAGTCATCTTTTTTTCCCTGCATTTGCATCTCGATTGCTCATGTTAGTTTAGATGCATCTCATTTTCATTTTTCTCTACTTGCATATTGATTTCATGCTTAGTTTAGAAAATTTTGAAAAAATGTCAAAATTTTCTTTTTCTGGATTAGTTGGTTTTGATTATGATCATATGAGAACAAGGATGAGTAGGCCATCCCGCACTTGACCATTTGATGTTTCCTTGCAAGCACAGGTATACCAGGAGATGTTGTGGTTCTCATACACTCTATGACGAACACATGTCTCCAAGTAGGAGCCAAATGTTATCCCCATTTTGTGGATAACTAAGGAGATTATGTCTCAAGGCCCTCAGGTTGCAGATATGGATGGCCGAGAGTCTACATGACCAAAAATACCCTTTTGCCCAGATGGAAACCCCTCTCACCACCATGAATGTTCATAGATTTCCAGATGGCATCCACCACATCAGTTGGCTTCCAGAAGGCAGTGGGCCTTGCTCCATGAGGTACAAGTCAGTATTATGGGGAGCGTCATTTCAATATTTAAGCCAGTTGAGTATGTTGTATCTTAACTTGCTCTAGATTTCATGATATATGCTTGGACATTATGCCTTTTTCCCTACTTCACCTTAGTGGTTGACATTGTGCCCTATTAAGTGGTTTTCCTTGGGAATGAGTTTGCTACTAGGAACTCCCTTAAAGAGCCATCGTACCATTCCCGACCATACTTACCACTTTCCATCATTATTCCCCTCCATTTCCTTATCTCTTGGGATTTTAGGGTGTATTGACCCAAGAGGGGGTTGTCCCTCATTCTATGGGAAGAAGGGGTTGAAGGCCCAGAGGGGTTGATGTTGGGTAAAAGATAAAATCCTTGTACATACCTTCTAGATGCTTCACCCAAGGATCACCCAAGAAAGCAGTGAAAAGCTTATCTTCGAGTAAAAGGGACCCACAATATAATAAAGAATGCTTATAATTTTAGTTCAAGGATAGGAGGTCTCATCATGAGCCGACCTATCACGTACATGGATATCTAGTGGCATGGAATTGCCATCATCTAGTCACCAAACCAGGGTAATGGCTCTCAGTTGCATGGCTAAGAGAAAGGGGGCCTCATCACGAGCCAACCTTCTCATTTCCGCTAGGTGTTTGTGGGTGATATTGCCAGCATTTGGTCACCATGCCAGGCAGTGACCTTCATTATCTCCTTATACTATATTGAAAGAAAATACAAACAATGAAAGATAAAAGAAAATGGACGGGCTTGGAAAAAGTGCATTGCAAATGAAGGTACCACACACCCTCTACAAAGGCACCCATGAATGAGACACTACGACCCCTTGTATGTCATGAGCCCTATGTCCATTGAGTCTTGACCCCAATCACTTCATCCACTTTACCTAGCTTAGAGAGGGGTCTTTTGGAAACTCTCATTGACCTAAGGCAAGATCTACCCAATAGGACACCTCGTCAACCCTCCCATATTCAAGCTTGACAAGTCGCATAGTGTCTTTGAGCAATTAATTGTTTGATATAGTGATATTTGATGCACATGCTTCCATGTATCATTTATTGATTGAATGAACTAGGTGGATATCGATGGCCACCCACCTTTTCCAACATGCCCAAAATAGTTTTATGGCAATTTTGGTAATTTACTATTTTTAGCAGTTTTTAACTTCCAGGGCCATTTTGAGGGCCTGAATGAAGGTTTTTCAGGATCAAGCTTCTCAAACATAGTTAAAGGCTCTGATTGATCCCCCAAAATGAATCTCCTCAATGATACCTTTCCAACTAGCTATCGTGCGCCCCAAATAAAGATCGTATCCCAAAGTGACGCCCCCTGGAAGTTGATACACCAAACTACCCAAAACGAGGTCCACAAAATTGTTGGCTTTTCATCTTCCGGGATTAGGGTTTTGGATTTTCTTTATGATAAAAAGGCCTTTGGAGTCTCATTGTAAAATCATCTTCTCGCGAATGCGAGTAACGGACACATCTCTTCTCAGAGATAAGCTGCCACCATTCTAGTGAGTCCTTCACTCTGTATTTTTACAGTCTTTGTACATTTTCCCTCATTAATAGAAAATTGTGTATTACTGTATTTCTGTGTTTATGGTTGCATCTATGATACATTTATGTTATATTATTGGATATCCGAGTTATCAATGTACATTTCTCTCTTATATCTCTGCTCTCATTTCGTGCCGAAAATAATCTGGATTAGTGGTATCAAAGTAGGTTGCTCTTGATCATTTTTTCAGTGCATGTCCCCGACGAGGTCCGAGTATAGAAAGTTGGGTCTCGATCTTGTCTCTCTTGAAGACAATCACTCTCTCACACCCAAGAAACCCTCCATGGTGGAAGAAAAGAAAAATGACGGAGTAAACGATTCTATCAATCTGTTGCTTGAGCAAGCTCTCACGCGATGGAGGGATGAGATGATGGAGAATTTTTCCCACATTCTTCAATGCTTTTCGATAGCAACAGAGACATCTTCATCAAGCAACCACTTTGGAGGCACCTCGCCTTTCAAGGTACAAGTTAATTTTGACATTCCCATATTTGAAGGTCAGATAGATGCAGATGCCCTAGACAAATGGTTAAATCTACTAGAAGGTTATTTCTCTGTTCACCATTTTTCCAATAGGGAAAAGATCACCTTCGCACTATTTAAAGCTCTCCCCCATGTCAAACATTGGTGGCAAACTTACTGGGAGCAAAGTTCCACAGAAGAGTCTGGAATATATGGGGTCGATCCCACTTGAGAATTTTTTATGGGCGCGGTAAAGGAACAATATTACCCTGTTGGAAACTATGAGGACCAATATATGAGATGGACCACACTACGGCAAGAGAGGGGCCAAGCAGTTTCAGAGTTCACCAATACCTTCCATACCTTGCGCACCAAGTTGGATATCAAAGACTCTGAATGACATATAGTTCTGAAATACTGTTGGGCTCTACACAGAGACATCCAAACTGAAGTGGATTTTCTAGACATCTCATCACTCGGTGCTGCTTATCGATATGCTGTTAAAATCAAGCAGAAATTTAAGCACTAGAACAAACAAGAGTTCGGGTTTGCAAATTTTCAACAACAAAAGTATGATAAAGACAACCCTAACAAATTGTCTCTCGAAAACCAGTCCAAGCCATAGGAAAAGAAGGGTCATGTGAAGACAAAGAAGGACAACAGGAAATGGTGTGATTTCCACAAAATCCCTTGGCACAACACCGATGAATGTCCCTCAAAACACTCATTGGTGGTCGAGATCAAAGACAAGGAGACAAACCCTGATTCAGAATCTGATTATGAAAATACTGGTAAAAGACAGATCATCGATGCAAACCCCTTTGCTATTGTTGTGACCACAACAATTCAACCATAAGAACCAACATATCCAGATGAGGGGAAGCGCCTTTTTCATTCTCAAATGTGGGTGAAGGGGACCCCGCTGCATTTTATTGTTGATAGCAGAAGCCAGAAGAACCTCATCTCAACAAAGGTCGTCAAACAATTGGGATTGTTGACAACACCACACCCGCATCCATACAACATTGGTTGGCTTCGCCAGGGACGATATCTTCGTGTCATCCAACAGTGCCTATTGTCATACGACATCCATCCCTTCAACGATGAGGTATTATGTGATGTTGTCGCACTGGATGCCTGTGATGTTCTCTTGGGCCAGCCATATATGTGGAAACACCATGTTGTTTATGAGTCTCGACCCCGCAGTGTCATTGTTTCTTTGGGGGGTCATCTCTACAGAATACTAGAGGTAGTTCTGACTACTGTTCCACCTAAACAATGCCACAAGGTAGTATCTCATACTACAAAATTTAGCTTCTTCACAATCTGTTCAAAAGGGGAACCGAAGGATACTACAACCACTACAGCCTCGACCCAAACACCTTCTTTCCAATAGAAGCAGGTCGACAAGATTGCAACAAAACACAAAGATTCCTTCTGCACACAAGCATCTCATGTAGCCAGAATGGTTAAAAAGGTCCAACGCTTCCAGCCACAAGTTTGTGACAACCTTCAACAAGCTAAGGAACACAACTTCTCCAACAAGGAAAGTAGCTCATTAAGATGCAGATTCAACAAACACTTTTCCTTCTCCCTCGGGCACTCAACGCAATGGAGACCATTGCTTCCTAAGGATTTATCCAAGTGGATATCGGTGGCCACCCACCTTTTCCAACTGGCTCAAAACAATTTTCTGACAATTTTGGTAATTTACTATTTTTAGCAGTTTTTAACTTTCGGGACCATTTTGAGGGCCTGCATGAAGGTTTTTCTGGATTGAGCTTCTCAATGACAGTCAAAGGCTCTGTTTGAGCCCCCAAAATGAATCTCCCCGACGATACCTTTCCAACGAGCTATCATGCACCCCAAACGGAGATCATATGCCAAAGTTACGCCCCCGAGAAGTTGATACACCAAACTACCCAAAACAGGGTCCACAAAATTGTTGGCTTTTATCTTCCGGGGTTAGGGTTTTGGATTTTCTTTATGATAAAAAGGCCTTTGAAGCCTCATTGTAAAATCATCTTCTTGTGAATGTGAGTAGCGGACACATCTCTTCTCAGAGATAAGCTGCCACCATTCTAGTGAGTCTTTTACTCTGTATTTTTATAGTCTTTGTACATTTTCGCTCATTAATAGAAAATTGTGTATTACTGTATCTCTGTGTTTATGGTTGCATCTCTGATACATTTCTATTATATTATTGGATATCTGAGTTATCTCTGTACATTTCTTTATTATATCTCCGCTCTCATTTCGTGCCGAAAATAATTTGGATAATTGGATTCACTTATCATGATGTTATGACTTGAGATCCTTGGAGGGCGTGCTCATTTGTCTTTGTAGGACCTAGTCGGTGGGCGGTTTTGGGAGAAAAAGCCTAGTTTGGGCTTCCATGGGGATATAAGCCCACATGTTTGAGTCCAACGGCCCGCATGTTGGATGAGAAAGGCCAGACTTGGAAGGCCTTGATGATGATTGGGATGACATAGCCTAGCCCCCACATGCCATACGTTTTTCCTAGGAGAGGAAAAACATCACTTCTAGAGGCATGGCATCACTTAGGGGGGTTAGGGCTTGGTGGTGAGGTGCCACTCATTTGACACATGGAAGTTTTGAGGAGAAGAGGGTCTTCACCATAATTGTCTAGATGCTTAACATGTGGCCTTTGGAGGCCTACCCATGCTTCTCCAACACCAACGACTTCTTCAAAGTGGCAAAACGTCCCCTAAAGGGGAGATGTCTATGTAAAATTAGGGTTTATTTGTGCAAAAGTGAAACTTTAAATGAATTATTTAATATTACTTTGTTAAAGGGGGGAAGATTAGGGTTGTTGACCCCTAGTCTTGTGGTTTACACTTTAATTTGTGGACAAGTCACCTTGGTGACATTTGTATAAATAAGAGATCATAAGATCTCATTTTAACATAACTCTCCCTTATTATGAGAAGTATTGGTATGAAATAATCGCTACACTTGGCTCTATTTGTCTCTTGTACACTTGTTTATGGCTATCTTGATGAATGGTTGATGGAGGAGTGAGGCACTAACCTTGGATGGATGCTTTCTAGCTTTTATGGTGGATTATCTTAACATCTTTCTTGATTTTGGTATGGTATTTTACTCTTATGCTATCATTCTTTCAATTCAAGGATTGTTGTGCTAGGAGCTAGGTGGGAAGTATAAGGGCATACACCTCCACCATAGTCTTCATGATTTTATGCTTCATGTTATTGGTTAAACAAAGGTTTGTTAAGAGAAGTATAAGGGCATACACCCTCTTAGCTTAAACCCTAGCTAGAGAAACTTGCCTTGGGAAGTAAAAGGGCTTACACCCCTAAGGGTTAGCTTCTCTAGCTCTTTCTTTATTTGACTCCATTAACCCAATAGTAAAGGCACTAGTCATATATTTTGCATTGGAGATATAAAATCATTGCCTTGGAAAACATGATTWTTTTTATCTTTTGAAAGGTCTCTCGCTTAGAGTTGGTTTGCCTCATTGAGAGGAGTCTTCCCCTATTAGGGCATCCCCTCTCTCCCACTACTTCACTTGTTGTTACAAACCCTAAACTACAACCATTAGGGTTGATCTAACCTAGATAAACTATTAACCATAACTCCTAAATTAGCCCTAGACTAGCTCCTAAATTTTACATACTAACTCTACTAACTAGGGAGCATCTTTTGGGCTACTTGTTGGCATATTTTGATGGTGTAATTTGTTGATAAAAGTGAATGAATGCTACAGCCAYAAGGCTGCAATTTTATGCAGAAAATACATGATATAACAACTTGCTTTATTGAATTTCAAAGTGCCATTTTTCAGCCCATATTTATTGCTAATATTAATGTTGATTTGCTTAACTAGTTTAAATCTTAGTATGTTGATTTAGATGCTTTATTTGCTGATATAAACTGTCATCCACTGCTGCAAATTAGGTACAACAAGCTTAACTTGTTGATCCATACAAACATATATCATTGCAAGTTGGATTTTTTTGTGTCTCGAGCATGTACAATCATCCATAGAAGTATCACATCTTTGGGGCAATACTTGTTGAGTTTACAAGGCATCTCTTTCCACTTCTCATTCCATTTAGATTTGACCTCTAGGGGCTCCACTTCCATCTCTATCCATCCCCATCTTATTCCCCCTAGGGTCACTGAGATCACCTCCCTAGAGTGACCTAGTCACCCTTGAAATGCGGGACCTGCATCGAGGTGACATTGGGTGTAGGATTCCGAAGTTGTAGCACTTGATTTTGTGGTTGGGTCGGGCTTTTCCCAACCTACAACTTGCGCTATAACAAATACATAAAAGCAAAATATATTACACCTATYAAATTAATTGCAYTTTTCCCACATCTTCCAAGTTTTACAAAATTGATYRACAATAAATGCATCTCAAATATCAACACAATATGTGAAGGGACATGCCAACTCCCATGTTTTTTTGTGTTTCCAGGCTCACACATGTGCCTTAATAATCTMTGAACTTGGTAAATGTTMAKATCAATAATTGTTCTTCTCCAAAGTTTGCATCAACAAGTGAATGGCACATCATGGAAAGATATGTGTGCAAAATTGCTTTGAAATCTGTTTTTTCTTTCWAATTATAGCTATGAAAAGTAGTTTGAGTTAAATTAATATTTACATAAAATCATATATTGTTTATTTTATAATGTTAAAAATATCCATAATAACATCTATGACACTCCTAAGTTTCATTATTCTTTCATATTTACAATAAATGGAATTAACATGGAAAAAAACAATAAGCTATCATAAATTAACAATTATTGATACTTAAAGCATGTGCATTCATTTGCTACCAATGAGTGGAGGTACTCATTCAAGGATTGCCATTACATGGACCTTGTTTTAGACCAATTCCAAATTCTTTTTAGATTTCACTTTAGTTGATTATCAATACATAGTATATCTAGCCTATACATTTTCTTCATTGACTTTCCATCTCCCTTTCCTTGATACAATGTATGGATAAACTCAATTTAAGTCACTACTTATTCCTAAGTGTAATTTTCCATTCTTGTGGGTGATTTCTTTAATCCTTTTAGTTTTTAGATTTCTTTAAATAACTACTTTGTTGAATATCCACCTTAGTTTCATGTTTTAGATGAAAAATCATATCCACACGTTAAAGGTCTCAAATTTGACAATAACTAAAATACTTGTTGTGAGTACATCCACGAGTTTTTCTTTCTCCTCCTAATTGTTACAAAACAATATTCATTTTTAACTTTATAATCAATTCAATCTTATCATTTTTTAAGCAAGCTAGAGCTACATGCAAATTATACAATTTTTGCATTAAAAAATGGTGGTTTGGTAATCCAAAAACAACACCAAGGACCCCTTTGTATTTTCGAAGTATTGTTTTATGTAACATTTTTCTAATCAGTTTTAACATAATTGACACAACATCTCTAAAATAGTAAATAAGACGAAGTCTATACATTTTCTTGATTGACTTTCCTTCTCCTTTCCCTTGGTCCAAAGTACAGATAAACTCAATTTAAGTTAGTACTTCTTTGTAAGTGTTGTCTTCCATTTTCGTGGGTGATTTCTTTAATCCTTTGTGTTCTTTAGATTTTTTTAAATAAGTACTTTGTTGAACAACCACTCTAGTTTCATGTTTTAAATGAAGAACCACATCCACAAGTTAAAGGTCTAAAATTCCACAACAACTAAATTACTTGTTGCAAGTACATCCTCAAGTTCCTTTTCTCCTCCTAATTGTTATAAATCAATATTCATTTTTAACTCTATAATTGATTCAATCTTATCATTTTTTAAACAAGCTAAAGCTACATACAAATAAACAATACCATTTTTAAATCAATATTCATTCTTAACTTTATAATTAATTCAATCTTATCATTTTTAAACAAGCTAAAGCTACATACAAATAAACAATACCATTTTTAAATCAATATTAATTCTTAACTCTATAATTAATTAATCTTATCATTTTTTAAACAAGCTAAAATTACATACAAATAAACAATACCATTCCATTTTTACATTAAAAGATGATGGTCTGGTAATCCAAAAACAACACCAAAAATTTTATATTTTAAAAGAATTATTTTATGTAACATTTTTCTAATCCAATTTAATATAATTAATATGACAATTCTAAAATAATAAATAAGAAGAAATCTATAAATTTTCTTAATTAACTTTCCATCTCCCTTCCTTTTTCTCATAAGATGGTGGTCTAGTAATCCAAAAACAACACCAAGTACCACTTTGTATTTTAAAAGAATTGTTTTATGTAACAATTTTTCTAATCTATTTTAACATAAGTGATGTGACATCTCTAAAATAGTAAATAAAAGAAAATCTATAAATTTTATTGATTGACTTTTCATCTCCCTTCCTTTTTCATTAGGTCTTGTGATCCAAAATCACCACCAATGACCCCTTTTAATTTTAGAAAAAAATATTTTATGTAACATTTTTCTAATCCATTTTAACATAATCAATATAATCATTGATGTGACATCTCTCAAATAATAAATAAAAAGAAATCTATAAATTTTCTTCATTGACTTTCCATCTCCATTCCCTTGGTCCAATGCATGGATAAACTCAATTTAAGTCACTACTTCTTCCTAATTGGTGTCTTCCATTATTTTGGGTACGTGACATCTCTATAATAGTAAATAAGAAGAAGTTTATTTTAAGTCACTATTCCCTTGGTCCAATGCATGGATAAACTCAATTTAAGTCACTACTTCTTCCTAATTGGTGTCTTCCATTATTTTGGGTACGTGACATCTCTATAATAGTAATTAAGAAGAAGTTTATTTTAAGTCACTACTTCTTAAGTGTTGTCTTCCATTCCCCAGTGATTTCTTTAATCCTTTTAGCTTTTAAAATTTCTTAAAATAAGTAATATGTTGAACACCCACCCTAGTTTCATGTTTTAGATGAAGAATCATATCCACTTAAAGGTTTCAAATTTCACAATAACTAAATTGCTTGTTGTGAGTACATCCCACAAATTCCTCTTTCTCCTCCGAATTGTTATAAATTAATATTCATTCTTAGCTTTATAATTAATTCAATCTTAAACAAAGTTAAAATTATATGAGAATAATCAATACATTTTTGCATTAAAAGATAATGTTCTAATAATCATAAATAACACCAAGGACCTTTATATTTTAGAAAAATTATTTTATGTAACAATTTTCTAATCCATTTTAACAATAATTAATGTGACATCTCTAAAATAGTAAATAAGAAGAGCAACATTCATAGAATATATCAAATTCATAAAAGGGTTAAGGGCATCTATGCGACCAAAATGGGTTGCACCTACCATTCCTAATGCATCGAAGGAAACATTTCCAAGTAATCTCTATTAATACAATAAATTAATATATTTCATTGATTACTAAAATGAATTATGATAAGAGGGGAAAAACATATTTCTAACAAAAACAAAAGGAGTAGAGTTTTAGGGCCAAGTTACTTTTATGAGATAGTTATGTGATTCTTACTCTTTTTCTTTTATAAGTAAAAATTATATTACCTTAGAAAATCAACGAACCAATACAAATATCAAAGCTACAAACTTGTTTTGCCATACAAATAGAAACCAAAACATGTGGCAGTTTAGTAAAAGCATTTGTGTCTGTGGTGATATACGTGAGCAATTGAAAAACAAAAATGTCCCTACCTAAAATTGTGGCTATAACTATTTTGAACATTGAAATATAAAAAAAAAAGAAAATTAAACACTGGATGAACCCTAATTTCCATCACCACTGGGAGGTTGAGACCAAACTAGAGCAAATGCATAAGGCTGACAACAGGTCAAGCATATGCTCTTGACAAGATCGCTTGAAAGAGAATCAAAGAAGGCATCCATACGACGACAGAGGATGGTCTAAAGATGAATTCGGTCGACCACATCTCTTCTCGGCTCGAATATGAGCTGCAGATGCTCACTTGAGAAACTATACGGGTGAGGTACCTTTAGCACAAAATCTGCAGTGGGTTGAAGCCCAATTCTTGGTCGTGCCTCTTCCAGAATTATGTCAACAGGTAGAGTAAGAGGGGTCTCCTCCACGACTGGGAAACTCTCCATAGTTAGGGTGGGGTCGGCCTCAACTTATCGGGGGGAAGGGAGGAGGGAGGCCTGTAAGTTTGTGGCCGAAATTAGAAGAGAATTTGTAGGTGCCTTGGGAGGTTCCATTGGGAACTCCTCTTCTACAAAAACTTGGTGGCTATCATCTTCCATCCAATTTTTATCAGTGAGAGGTGAATTCATTGAGGGAATACCAGTGGGGATTGGGTCAATGGAGGGAGGAAAAATTGGTTCAGAGGAAGGACCCGGACAAAGTCGTCAAGCCATGAAACTGTAATAGGTCAGGCCACGTTTCAACTTGCCCCTCTCGCGTGACTTTGCAATTGCAAGAGAGGGTGAGAATAACAGAGATCTGTGATCAAGAAAGATACCAGAGAGGGAGGAGGAAGCCAATGACAACACCTAAGCAAAATGAATGGAGCAGGTGCCATGCCTTAACTCTGAAACGATGCCCAAATTGATGATGGAAACCGTCATGAAGCTCAAGTTGATATCTCGTATCCGCCTCGTACTAGTCCTATAGTGCTTCGACTCTCGCTCTGAGTAGCTCATTAAATCTCCCACGCTGCTCAAGTGCACCACCATCCACATCGTGTAAATTCTAAGCATCCCAAAGAGGATAAGGGGAGGGGTGACGACATGGGGAATTTACTACCCTTGGCACATGGATACCAGCTATCACCCCATCTGGGGGAGAACAATCTATGAGTGTTAAGTCAATACATTGAAGCAACAACGGAGGTGTCGAGAGAAGATTGGAATTGATCTTGATATCCTCTTCTTGTGAAGAGACTCCTTCATTTCCTAGCTTGTCATCTACCTTGTTCACTTCTCGTTGAACATGGGAGGGAATAAAGGTGAGAGAGGGGTGAAGAAGAGAATGAAAGGTGGCGAGAGGGCCGAGAAGACGCCAACTAGGGGAGAATTTGACAGGATCATACCCGTTTATGATCTTGGTGGCTAGCGAGAGAATCACTCGAGAGTCCCTTTCAATGATTAGTTGAGTCAAATTTAGGCTGGAAGCTAATTGGATTCCTCTGATAAGGCCAAGAGATCTGCGAAATTGTTGGAGTCATGCCCCAGGTTTACAGCCATGATGTGATTGATTCAACCAACACTAACATGAAGGACCAACCCAAACCCCGTGGGACTAGGATTACCTTTCGAAGCACCATAAAAGTTCAACTCTAAAAATTCTGGAGGAGGGAAATGCCAGGAGGTGGGGCTAGGAGGAGGGGAGCATGGGTGTAGAGTAATAATGGAGGGATTGCATTGAAGATTCAACTTCCAATTTGAAAGAATGATGCTTTCCCTGGGTTCACAAGAGAGATCTTTCTGGGTCCAAAGTTGAGCTCGAATTGTGTCCTGTATATTTACATAAATCCTTGACCAGATGAGGGACGGGGGAGATGTATGGGCGTGGAAAATGTGCATGTTTCTTTCCTTTCAAATCTTCCATATGAAAAATTATGGTAGCAACTGCCAGATCCTAATTAAAATTGGATTTTTGAAGGTCGTAGTTCCCCAATTCTCGATGGTACTAATAATATTGTCTCTTGCTCTGTTTATCTTCCTCGTAATATGAGAAGCATGATCCCAAATCTCCCCACTAATGGAGCATTGATTTAGTAAATTCTCCATTGAGTCCTCCTGTTACTGACAAAGATGACAAATCAAGGGTCCAATGAACCCTCTTTTCCTTAGATTGTCCCATGTGAGAATGTGATTCTGAACCAAGAGCCAAAGGAAAGTGGAGACTTTTGGCCACAATAGTGTTCGCCAAATGACATGCCACATATTTTATTTTGGTTGGACATGAAAATTAGCTTGGAGGATGTAGGCTTCCTTAATCATGAAAGTGCCTGAGGGAGAGTGGGCCCAACGAAGAATATCTGGTCCTTCACTGATACGAATCTTTCTCTGGGTTGCGACAACTTGCCAAGGGTGTAAGTCACAATCATCGGGGATGTTGAGGTAAGTGGGAAGAGTTTTCCAAGTCTGCCAAAGATACTGATGGGGAGATTCCAACCAGAGGTTTGCTACCTTGAGGGGCTCTAGCAGTTGCAAGTAGTTCTAGATGGGGTGCAAGTTGTCCAAGGATTGCAAAGGAGGTAAATGTTGCCACGAGTCCTTCCAAAAGAGAGTGTCCCATCCATTTCAAATTTCCCAGAATGCATGTTCATGAATGAGAGGGTGATTGCGCCAAGCTGCATTCTAGATATTTGAACCTTGGATCTAATCATTTAATCTTATAATTTGTGCCTCGTTAATATTGGGGGTGCATTTTTGCTTCCATAGCTTGGCCCATAATTCAATCAGATACCCTAGCAAACACCACCATATTTTGGCTCCCATAATGCTATTCAACCTGCCTGGGTCCGTAAGTCCAAGACCCTTGATAGACTTCAGCTTGCGAACTTTCTCCTAGCTAACAAGAGCCCATTTTTTCCATGGATTATGACCTTGCCAAATGAAGTTTCATTGAGGATTTCAGATGGATTTAATGATTGATTGAGGGGCGGCCAAGGCCAAGAAGAGATAGGAAGGGATAGCTTGGAGGACTGATTTGATGAGAACTAGTAATGCAACAAGATTCGGGGATCTAAAGGTCGATGAATTCAAATGATTGGGAAGGGATTGGGGGAGGGCCTCCCAAGATATATTTCATGCAACTGAGTTAGAAAGGGGAATACCAAGATAGTTGGACGAAAGGGAGCCCCTGGGTATGCCCATAAGTCATGAAATGTGTCATTGGAGAGCTAAAGGAGTGTTGAAGAAGAAGAGCTGAGATTTATCCAAGTTAAAGGTGGTACATTAGGCTTCATTAAAATCCTAGAGGATGGATTTGAGCTTGATGGATTTTTGTGCCATTGGGGTGTTCATTAGCATCGTGTCATCCACAAACTGGCCGTGAGAAGCGGCAGGTTGCAAGCCATGTAAAGGAAGACCTTGAAGGGAGCCATCCGCCATAGAGGTAGTGATATAGCATCCCAAGCCTTCCCCCATAATGAAAAAGAGAAAATAAGAAAGAGGGTCCCCTTGACGAATGACTCTAGAGGGACAAAAAGGTTGGGAGGGTACACCATTGACTAGGATGGAAAAGAAGGCAGAAGAGGTGAGGTTCATTATCCATTGGATCCAATTCCTACTAAAACCAAAGGCTGAAAGAAGAGACTGCATACACTTTGAGCTAAGGTGATCAAAAGATTTGGAAAGATCAAGCTTAATGAACATACCTGGGCTTCGGGTAGATTTGATATGTTACTATCCATTATTTGGCACCCCTTAACATAACCCGACTGCTCCTTGGAGATGATGAAGGGGAGGATGGGATTTAGTCGAAGAGAAATCACATTGTTAATGATCTTGTAGATTACATTGCAGAGCGCAATGGGTCATAATTGATTCGGTTGAGTGACCCTCTCTTCCTTTGGAATGAGAGTGAGAAAAGTAGCATTGAGGGCTGAGAGAACTTGCCTAGAAGTCTTGGATTTCTCCACCAATAGCCAAACCTCTGCCCTTATCATCGACCAACAATAGTGGAAGAAATCTGTTGTAAAGCCATCTGACCTCGACACCTTCCCAGGGGCATTTCCTTGACGACTTGGTCTACCTGTTCAAGTGTAATTGGCCTCCTGCTTGTATATTTCCTCTAATTGTTGTTTGATTAGTTCCTCCTCCTGACATAAAGCATCAGAGTGACCCCTCAAAATGGATCCTGTTGGATTGATTCCCGACGCTTTTCTAAAGACAAATGCGCCTGAAATATATTTCCAAAAACATTTTTATTCCACTCTCGAAGCTATTGTTTGAAGTTCTTCAGTCTTTGTTGAAATTTGTACATTAGTGAGCCAAGTGAGATTTCTACATTCACCCACCAGGTTTGAGAGAGCTCTGGGAATTCTGGATGGTTTAGCCAAAAAAATTTAAATTGAAATGGCTTGTATTTGGGTGTGGAAATTGTATCAATCCACAGCTGCACTTGTCAATGATCATAGCTTGACCTTGGGAGGATTCTTGCTTCAATTAAGGGTCCATTGATCCAGGTGGATATTGGTGGCCACCCACCTATTCCAATTGGCTCCTCTTGTCCATTTTTAGCCCGTTGTTCTGTACTTCTTTGTAATTGTGGGTTCTACACTTATGGGGTTGTCTGAAGCCCTACACATCTTCCAGGTGGATACTAATGGCCTCTCACCTAATCCAACTGACTTATTTTGTATGTTTTCATGTTAGCACATCTCACTGTACTTCCAGGGCCGTTTTGGAGCCCCAAATAGTTTTTTTTTGGCTCACCATAGTCAAGCTGTAGACAGAGTCAAAGTTTGATGACGTAATGTGTATTTCTCTGAAAGACCTTTCCAATGAGCTATCACGAGCCTAAAATGGAGGTCGTATGCAAAATTTATGACCCTGAGAAGTTGAGGTACCAACTTACCCATAGGGGCCCACATGAATTTTGGCGTTTCACCTCCTAGGATTAGGTTTTTGGATGTCTATGGTTTTGGAATTCATGAGTAATATCAAAAAGGTCTTTAGAGCCTCATTGTAATCATTCTGCTTAGACGGATGCGTGTAGTAGGCACATCTCTTCTCAGAGATAACTACCACCATTCGAGCAAGTGTGTCAGTTATACAATTTTACAGTTTCATCATATTCATTTATTCAATAGAAGATATTGTTCACTTGATATATGCGTTTATTGTATTCAATATGTTAATGAGTTCATTCCACTACTAAATCCGAATCAGTGATCAGAGCGGTCTTCTCTTCATTTGTTTTTCTTTGTGCATGTCCTCGACAAGATCTAGGTACAAGAAGTTGGGACTCGAACCAATCGATTCGTTGCAAGATCGGCGCGCCGAGCCCGAAAACCACCCATGGGGGATGAAAAGAAAGATGGTGGACCATGAGATCCTATTAAAATGTTGCTCGAGAAATCCCTCGTGCTACAAAGGAATGAAATGATGGGCAAATTTGTGCAGATCCTTCGACGACTTTCCACAGGAGAAGCATCTTCATCAAGCAGCCATGAAACCCCCTTCAAGGTAGATGTAAATTTTGATATTCCATTATTTGAAGGACTAATTGATGTGGATGTTGTAGATAAATGGTTGAATATGCTCAAAGGGTATTTTCCGGTCAACAATTTTTTCGATAAGGAAAATATTACTTTTGCACTCCTCAAGGTCATCCCCCATGTTAAGGACTGGTGGGATACTTACTCTAAGCAAAGGGCCGTAGAGGAATATGCAATATTTTTGGTGGCCCCTACGTGGGATTCCTTCCGGGACACCATTAAAGAACAATACTACCCCGTTGGAAGCTACAAGGACCAATACACCAATGGACCACCCTGTGTCAAGAAAGGGACCAAACAATGCCAAATTTCACTAATATTTTCCATACACTATGCACCTAATTGGGTATCCAAGACTCTAAGCATCATTTGGTGCTCAAATACCGTGGTTGTTTGCATAGATACATTCAAACAGAAATGGAGTTTCTAGACATTGCCTCATTGGGCACGACTTATAGATACGCTGTCAAGATCGGGCAAAATTTTAAGCAGAAGAGGCGAGATTTTGGATCTGCAAACTCCTCACAGTCGAAGTAGGGAAAAGGTGGCCCCAACCCACACAGCAAGGGACTGAGCCGAGATGTCCTCTCCCAGGACAACTAGTCCAAGCCGCAACATAAGAAGGGTAATGAAAATACAAAGAAGGACA
>JASDQU010105250.1:129701-147992 GCA_032191745.1 Picea mariana
TTGCTACCAATGAGTGGAGGTACTCATTCAAGGATTGCCATTACATGGACCTTGTTTTAGACCAATTCCAAATTCTTTTTAGATTTCACTTTAGTTGATTATCAATACATAGTATATCTAGTCTATACATTTTCTTCATTGACTTTCTATCTCCCTTTCCTTGGTACAATGTATGGATAAACTCAATTTAAGTCACTACTTATTTCTAAGTGTCATTTTCCATTCTCGTGGGTGATTTCTTTAATCCTTTTAGTTTTTAGATTTCTTTAAATAACTACTTTGTTGAATACCCACCTTAGTTTCATGTTTTAGATGAAAAATCATATCCACACGTTAAAGGTCTTAAATTTGACAATAACTAAAATACTTGTTGTGAGTACATCCACGAGTTTTTCTTTCTCCTCTTAATTGTTACAAAACAATATTCATTCTTAACCCTATAATCAATTCAATCTTATCATTTTTTAAGCAAGCTAGAGCTACATGCAAATTATACAATTTTTGCATTAAAAAATGGTGGTTTGGTAATCCAAAAACAACACCAAGGACCCCTTTGTATTTTCGAAGTATTGTTTTATGTAACATTTTTCTAATTCGTTTTAACATAATTGACATGACATCTCTAAAATAGTAAATAAGACGAAGTCTATACATTTTCTTGATTGACTTTCCTTCTCCTTTCCCTTGGTCCAAAGTACAGATAAACTCAATTTAAGTTAGTACTTCTTTGTAAGTGTTGTCTTCCATTTTTGTGGGTGATTTCTTTAATCCTTTTTGTTCTTTAAATTTCTTTAAATAAGTACTTTATTGAACAACCACTCTAGTTTCATGTTTTAAATGAAGAACCACATCCACAAGTTAAAGGTCTAAAATTCCACAACAACTAAATTACTTGTTGCAAGCACATCCTCAAGTTCCTTTTCTCCTCCTAATTGTTATAAATCAATATTCATTCTTAACTCTATAATTGATTCAATCTTATCATTTTTTAAACAAACTAAAACTACATACAAATAAACAATACCATTTTTAAATCAATATTCATTCTTAACTTTATAATTAATTCAATCTTATCGTTTTTAAACAAGCTAAAACTACATACAAATAAACAATACCATTTTTAAATCAATATTAATTCTTAACTCTATAATTAATTAATTTTATCATTTTTTAAACAAGCTAAAATTACATACAAATAAACAATACCATTTTTACATTAAAAGATGATGGTCTGGTAATCCAAAAACAACACCAAAAATTTATATTTTAAAAGAATTATTTTATGTAACATTTTTCTAATCCAATTTAATATAATTAATATGACAATTCTAAAATAGTAAATAAGAAGAAATCTATAAATTTTCTTGATTAACTTTCCATCTCCCTTCCTTTTTCTCATAAGATGGTGGTCTAGTAATCCAAAAACAACACCAAGTACCCCTTTGTATTTTAAAAGAATTGTTTTATGTAACAATTTTTCTAATCTATTTTAACATAAGTGATGTGACATCTCTAAACTAATAAATAAAAAAAAATCTATAAATTTTATTGATTGACTTTTCATCTCCCTTCCTTTTTCATTAGGTCTCGTAATCCAAAAACACCACCAAAGACCCCTTTTAATTTTAGAAATGATGTGACATTTCTAATCCATTTTAACATAATCAATATAATCATTGATCAATATAATCATTGATGTGACATCTCTCAAATAATAAAAAAAAGAAATCTATAAATTTTCTTCATTGACTTTCCATCTCCATTCCCTTGGTCCAATGCATGGATAAAGGATAAACTCAATTTAAGTCACTACTTCTTCCTAATTGGTGTCTTCCATTATTTTGGGTACGTGACATCTCTATAATAGTAAATAAGAAGAAGTTTATTTTAAGTCACTACTTCTTAAGTGTTGTCTTCCATTCCCCACTGATTTCTTTAATCCTTTTAGCTTTTAAAATTTCTTAAAATAAGTTGAACACCCACCCTAGTTTCATGTTTTAGATGAAGAATCATATCCACTTAAAGGTTTCAAATTTCACAATAACTAAATTGCTTGTTGTGAGTACATCCCACAGATTCCTCTTTCTCCTCCGAATTGTTATAAATTAATATTCATTCTTAGCTTTATAATTAATTCAATCTTAAACAAAGTTAAAATTATATGAAAATAATCAATACATTTTTGCATTAAGAGATAGTGGTCTAATAATCATAAATAACACCAAGGACCCTTTATATTTTAGAAGAATTATTTTATGTAACCATTTTCTAATCCATTTTAACAATAATTAATATGACATCTCTAAAATAGTAAATAAGAAGAGCAACATCCATAGAACATATCAAATTCATAAAAGGGTTAAGGGCATCTATGCAACCAAAATGGGTTGCACCTACCATTCCTAATGCATCGAAGGAAACATTTCCAAGTAATCTCTATTAATACAATAAATTAATATATTTCATTGATTATTAAAATGAATTATGATAAGAGGGGAAAAACATATTTCTAACAAAAACAAAAGGAGTAGAGTTTTAGGGCCAAGTTACCTTTATGAGATAGTTATGTGATTTTTAATCTTTTTCTTTTATAAGTAAAAATTATATTACCTTAGAAAATCAACGAACCAGTACAAATATCAAAGCTACCAACCTGTTTTGCTATACAAATGGAAACCAAAACATCTGGCAGTTTAGTAAAAGCATTTGTGTCTGTGGTGATATACATGAGCAACTAAAAAACAAAAATGACCTTACCTAAAATTGTGGATATAACTATTTTGAACATTGAAATATGAAAAAAAAAGAAAATTAAACACTAGACGAACCCGAATTTCCATCATCACTGGGAGGTTGAGACCAAACTAGAGCAAATGCATAAGGCTGACAACAGGTCAAGCATATGCTCTTAACAAGCTCGCTTGAAAGAGAATCGAAGAAGGCATCCATACGACGACAGAGGATGGTCTAACGATGAATTCGGTCGACCACATCTCTTCTCGGCTCGAATATGAGCTGCAGATGCTCACTTGAGAAGCTATACGAGTGAGGTACGTTTAGCACAAAATCTGCAGTGGGTTGAAGCCCAATTCTTGGTCGTGCCTCTTCCAGAATTATGTTAGCAGGTAGAGTAAGAGGGGTCTCCTCCACGACTGGGAAACTCTCCATAGCCAGGGTGGGGTCGTCCTCAACTTGTCGAGGGGAAGGGAGGAGGGAGGCCTATAAGTTTGTGGCCGAAATTAGAAGAGAATTTGTAGGTGCCTCGGGAGGTTCCATTGGGAATTCCTCTTCTACAAAAACTTGGCGGCTATCATCTTCCATCCAATTTTTATCAGTGAGAGGTGAATTCATTGAGGGAATACCAGTGGGGATTGGGTCAATGGAGGGAGGAAAAATTGGTTAAGAGGAAGGACCCGGACGGAGCCATTGAGCCATGAAACTGTAATAGGTCAGTACACGTTTCAACTTGCCCCTCTCGCGCGACATTGCAATTGCAAGAGAGGGTGAGAATAACAGAGATCTGTGATCAAGAAAGATACCAAAGAGGGAGGAGGAAGCCAACGACAACACCTAAGCAAAATGAATGGAGCAGGTGCCATGCCTTAACTCTGAAATGATGCCCAAATTGATGATGAAAACCGTCATGAAGCCCGAGTTGATATCCCGTATCCGCCTCGTACTAGTTCTGTAGTGCTTCGACTCTCACTCTGAGTAGCTCATTAAATCTCCCATGCTTCTCAAGTGCACCACCATCCACATCGTGTAAATTCTAAGCATCCCAAAGAGGATAAGGGGAGGGGTGACGACATGGGGAATTTACTACCCTTGGCGCATGGATACCAGCTATCACCCCATCTGGGGGAGAACAATCTATGAGTGTTAAGTCAATACATTGAAGCAACAACGAAGGTGTCGAGAGAAGATTGGAATTGATCTTGATATCCTCTTCTTGTGAAGAGACTCCTTCATTTCCTAGCTTGTCAGCTACCTTGTTCACTTCTCGTTGAACATGGGAGGGAATAAAGGTGAGAGAGGGGTGAAGAAGAGAATGAAAGGTGGCGAGAGGGCCGAGAAGACACCAACTAGGGGAGAATTTGACAAGATCATACCTGTTTATGATCTTGGTGGCTAGCGAGAGAATCACTCGAGAGTCCCTTTCAATGATTAGTTGAGTCAAATGTAGGCTGGAAGCTAATTGGATTCCTCTGATAAGGCCAAGAGATCTGCAAAATTGTTGGAGTCTTGCCCCAGGTTTCCAGCCATGATGTGATTGATTCAACCAACACTAACATGAAGGACCAGCCCAAACCCCGTGGGACTAGGATTACCTTTCGAAGCACCATAAAAGTTCAACTCTAAAAATCTTGGAGGAGGGAAATGCCAGGAGGTGGGCCTAGGAGGAGGGGAGCATGGGTGTAGGGTAATAATGGAGGGGTTGCATTGAAGATTCAACTTCCAATTTGAAAGAATGATGCTTTCCCTGGGTTCACAAGAGAGATCTTTCTGTGTCCAAAGTTGAGCTCGAATTGTGTCCTGTATATTTACATAAATTCTTGACCAGATGAGGGAAGGGGGAGATGTATGGGCGTGGAAAATGTGCATGTTTCTTTCCTTTCAAATCTTCCATATTAAAAATTATGGTAGCAACTGCCAGATCCTAATTAAAATTGGATTTTTGAAGGCCGTAGTTCTCCAATTCTCGATGGTACTAATAATATTGTCTCTTGCTCTATTAGTCTTCCTCGTAATATGAGAAGCATGATCCCAAATCTCCCCACTAATGGAGCATTGATTTAGTAAATGCTCCATTGAGTCCTCCTGTTACTGACAAAGATGACAAATCGAGGGTCCAATGAACCCTCTTTTCCTTAGATTGTCCCATGTGAGAATGTGATTCTGAACCAAGAGCCAAAGGAAAGTGGAGACTTTCGGCCACAATAGTGTTCACCAAATGACATGCCAATTATTTTATTTTGGTTGGACATGAAAATTAGCTTGGTGGATGTAGGCTTCCTTGATCGTGAAAGTGCCCGAGGGAGAGTGGGCCCAATGAAGAATATATGGTCCTTCACTGATACAAATCTTTCTCTGGGTTGCGACAACTTGCCAAGGGTGTAAGTCACAATCATAAGGGATGTTGAGGTAAGTGGGAAGAGTTTTCCAAGTCCGCCAAAGATACTGATGGGGAGATTCCAACCAGAGGTTTGCTACCTTGAGGGGCTCTAGCAGTTGCAAGTAGTTCTGGATGGGGTGCAAGTTGTCCAAGGATTGCAAAGGAGGTAAATGTTGCCACGAGTCCTTCCAAAAGAGAGTGTCCCATCCATTTCAGATTTCCCAGAATGCATGTTCATGAATGAGAGGGTGATTGTGCCAAGCTGCATTCCAGATATTTGAACCTTGGATCTAATCATTTAATCTTATAATTTGTGCCTCGTTAATATTGGGGGTGCATTTTTGCTTCCATAGCTTGGCCCATAATTCAATAAGATACCCTAGCAAACGCCACCATATTTTAGCTCCCATAATGCTATTCAACCTGCCTGGGTCCGTAAGTCCAAGACCCCTGATAGACTTCAGCTTGCAAACTTTCTCCTAGCTAACAAGAGCCCATTTTTTCCGTGGATTATGACCTTGCCAAATGAAGTTTCGTTGAGGATTTCAGATAGATTTAATGATTGATTGAGGGGCAGCCAAGGCCGAGAAGAGATAGGAAGGGATAGCTTGGAGGACCGATTTGATGAGAACCAGTGTTGCAACAAGATTCAGGGATCTAAAGGTCCATGAATTCAAATGATTGGGAAGGGATTGGGGGAGGGTGTCCCAAGATATATTTCATGCAACCGAGTTAGAAAGGGGAATACCAAGATAGTTGGACAAAAGGGAGCTCCTAGATATGCCCATAAGTCATGAAATATGTCATTGGATAGCTAAAGGAGTGTTAAATAAGAAGAGTTGAGATTTATCCAAGTTAAAGGTGGTACCAGAGGCTTCATTAAAATCCTAGAGGATGGATTTGAGCTTGATGGATTTATGTTCCATTGGGGTGTTCATTAGCATTGTGTCATCCACAAATTGGCCGTGAGAAGCGGTAGGTTGCAAGCCATGTAAAGGAAGACCTTGAAGGGAGCCATCTGCCATAGAGGTAGTGATATAGCGTCCCAAGCCTTCCTCCATAATGAAAAAGAGAAAAGAAGAAAGAGGGTCCCCTTGATGAATGACTCTAGAGGGACAAAAAGGTTGGGAGGGTACACCATTGACTAGGATGGAAAAGAAGGCATAAGAGGTGAGGTTCATTATCCATTGGATCCAATCTCTACTAAAACCAAAGGCTGAAAGAAGAGACTGCATATACTTTGAGCTAAGGTGATCAAAAGATTTGGAAAGATCAAGCTTAATGAACATACCTAGGCTTCAAGTAGATTTGAGTGAGTGGATCACTTCGTGAACCAATATGTTACTATCCATTATTTGGCACCCCTTAACATAACCCGACTGCTCCTTGGAGATGATGAAGGGGAGGATGGGATTTAGTCGAAGAGAAATCGCATTGTTAATGATCTTGTAGATTACATTGCAGAGCACAATGGGTCATAATTGATTCGGTTGAGTGACCCTCTCTTCCTTTGGAATGAGAGTGAGAAAAGTAGCATTGAGGGCTGAGAGAACTTGCCTAGAAGTCCTAGATTTCTCCACCAATAGCCAAACCTCTTCCCTTATCATCGACCAACAATGGTGGAAGAAATCTGTTGTAAAGCCATCTAACCTCGACACCTTCCTAGGGGCATTTCCTTGACGACTTGGTCTACCTATTCAAGTGTAATTGGCCTCCTGCTTGTATATTTCCTCTAATTGTTGTTTGATTAGTTCCTCCTCCTGACATAAAGCGTCTTAGTTACCCCTCAAAATGGATCCTGTTGGATTGATTCCAGACGCTTTTCTAAAGACAATTGCGCCTGAAATATATTTCCAAAAACATTTTTATTCCAATCTCGAAGTTATTGTTTGAAGTTCTTCAGTCTTTGTTGAAATTTGTACATTAGTGAGCCAAGTGAGATTTCTGCATTCACCCATTAGGTTTGAGAGAGCTCTGGGAATTCTGGATGGTTTAGCCAAAAAAAATTAAATCGAAATGGTTTGTATTTGGGTGTGGAAATTGTATCAATCCACAGCTGCACTTGTCAATGATCATAGCCTGACCTTGGGAGGATGCTTTCTTCAATTAAGGGTCCATTGATCCAGGTGGATATTGGTGGCCACCCACCTATTCCAATTGGCTCCTCTTGTCCATTTTTAGCACGTTGTTTTGTACTTCTTTGTAATTGTGGGTTCTACACTTATGGGGTTGTCTGAAGCCCTACACATCTTCCAGGTGGATACTAATGGCCTCTCACCTAATCCAACTGACTTATTTTGTATGTTTTCATATCAGCACATCTCACTGTACTTCCAAGGCCGTTTTGGAGCCCCAAACAGTTTTTTTTTGTCTCACCACAGTCAAGCTATAGACGAAGTCAAAGTTTGACGAAGTAATGTGTATTTCTTTGAAAGACCTTTCCAACGAGCTATCACGTGCCTAAAATGAAGGTCGTATGCAAAATTTACGACCCCGAGAAGTTGAGGTACCAACTTACCCATAGGGGCCCACATGAATTTTGGCGTTTCACCTCCTAGGATTAGGTTTTTGGATGTCTATGGTTTTGGCATTCACTAGTAATATTAAAAAGGCCTCTAGAGCCTTATTGTAATCATTCTGCTTAGACGGATGCACGTAGTAGGCACATCTCTTCTCAGAGATAACTACCACCATTCGAGCAAGTGTTTCAGTTATACAATTTTACAGTTTCATCATATTCATTTATTCAATAAAAGATATTGTTCACTTGATATATGTGTTTATTGTATTCAACATGTTAATGATTTCATTCCGCTACTAAATCTGAATCAGTGGTATCAGAGCGATCTTCTCTTCATTTGTTTTTCTTTGTGCATGTCCTTGACAAGATCTAGGTACAAGAAGTTGGGACTCGAACCAATCGAGTCGTTGCAAGATCGACGCGTCGAGCCCGAAAACCACCCATGGGGGATGAAAAGAAAGATGGTGGACCATGAGATCCTATTAAAATGTTGCTCGAGGAATCCCTCACGCGACAAAGGAATGAAATGATGGACAAATTTGTGCAGATCCTTCGACGACTTTCCACAGAAGAAGCATCTTCATCAAGCGGCCATGAAACCCCCTTCAAGGTACATGTAAACTTTGATATTCCATTATTTGAAGGACTAATTGATGTGGATGTTGTAGATAAATGGTTGAATATGCTCGAAGGGTATTTTCCGGTCGACAATTTTTTCGATAGGGAAAATATTACTTTTGCACTCCTCAAGGTCATCCCCCATGTCAAGGACTGGTGGGATACTTACTCTAAGAAAAGGGCCGCAGAGGAATCTGCAATATTTTTGGTGGCCCCTACATGGGATTCCTTCCGGGACACCATTAAAGAACAATACTACCCCGTTGGAAGCTACAAGGACCAATACACCAATGGACCACCCTATGTCAAGAAAGGGACCAAACAATACCAAATTTCACTAATATTTTCCATACACTATGCACCAAATTAGGTATCAAAGACTCTAAGCATCATCTGGTGCTCAAATACCACGGTTGTTTGCATAGATATAATCAAACAGAAATGAAGCTTCTAGACATTGCCTCATTGGGCATGACTTATAGATATGCTGTCAAGATCGAGCAAAATTTTAAGCAGAAGAGGCGAGATTTTGGATTTGAAAACTCTTCACAGTCGAAGTAGGGAAAAGGCGGCCCCAACCCACACATCAAGGGACCGAGCCGAGATGTCCTCTCCCAGGGAAACTAGTCCAAGCCACAACAAAAGAAGGGTGATGAAAAGACAAAGAAGGACATGAGAAAGTGGTGCGAGTACCATAAAATCCCTTGGCACAACACTTAAGAATGTCGCTCCAAGCAGTCACTCATGGCTGAGTTGAAGGCTTCCGAGTCAGAGGCCGATTTCGATTTTAAATCAAATCCCGAAGGAGGGAAGCATATTATCGATGTTGAACTCGGTGCCACTATTGCTACCACCAAAGTCTGGCCAAGCGAACCAGAAGAACAAGAGGAAGGGGAATGCCTCTTTCACTCACAAATGTGGGTAATGGGGGCTCTGCTTCATTTCATTGTCAATAGAGACAGTCAGAAGAACCTGATTTTAGCAGAGGTCATCAAGCGGTTGGACCTGCCAATGACATCGCACTCGAAACCCTACACCATCGGCTGGCTTCGCCAAGGAAGACATCTCCATGTCAGCCAAGAGTGTCATCTGCCCTACGACATCAAGCCTTTCAAAGATGAGGTATTGTTTAATATTGCTCCCCTTGAAGTTTGTGACGTTCTTTTAGGAAAACCATATTTGTGGAAGTGTCATGTTGTGTATGAGTCTAGACCCCACAGTGTTATTATTACTTTGGGTAGACAATTGTACAGGATACCAGAGGTAGCACTGCCTACCACTATTTCTTTAATCTCTGATAAGAAATGTAGTAAGGTCATTTCACGGACCAAGAAATTTGTCTTCTTTGTGATCCGTGCTCACAATAAGCTGAAGGTCGTCACCACATCTGTGGCCTCTACATAGAGCCTCTCTTTGCAGCATAAGCAAGTGGACGAGATCGTGGAAGAATACATAGCAATCTTCTCCTCACCCACCAGGGTACCGACGCACTGCCAAGTCAAGCATCTAATTGATCTGACCCTCGGTGCACCTCTACCTAATGGACCAGTCTATTGTCGCTCTCTGATGGAAGATGATGAAATTAGGAATCATATCCAAGAGATTCTTCAAAAGGGGCACATCATACCCAACTCCTCCCCTTGCGAAAGCCCGATTTTACTGGTGCAAAAGAAGGATGAGACTTGGCGACTCTGCATTGATTACAAAGCCTTAAACATAATCATTGTCAGAAACCGGTACCCAATTCCTAGGATTGATTACCTTCTTGACCAACTCAAGGGGGAAAATTTATTTAGCAATATTGACCTAAATTCTGGCTACCACCATGTTCCCATCAAACCAAATGATGTACGAAAGACATCCTTCAAATCTAAAGAGGTCTCTTCGAATGGTTGGTCATCCCCTTTGGCTTAAAAAATGCATGAGCCACTTTAATGAGGTTGATGGATGATATATTGAGACCCTTCACCAACTCCTTTGTGGTGGTATATTTGGATGACATCTTCATATTCAATAGAACTTGGGAGGAGCACATGCGACATATTCAACAGTTTTTGAGCACTCTGCGACAACACAAGCTATATGCCAACTTGGAAAAATGATCTTTTGGCATGAACAAGGTCCAATACTTGGGCTACATTGTTGATGAACATGGGGTACATGTTGATCTAGCTAAGATCATAGTCATCCATGACTGGCCAAACCCGACCACACTAACAGAGCTTCAGAGCTTCTTGGGACTAGCCAACTTCTACCGATGGTTCATGTTGGGATTCTCCCATATTGCATGGGCCCTCAGCCAGGTGACCAAGGGCAGTGGCATGACAAAGTTTGTGTGGGGTAAGGAACAACAATGAGCATTCGATGATCTAAAGCATCACTTGTTCTCATCTTCAGTACTCTCCTTGCTCGATCTGCAAAAAACCGTTCGAGATTGAGACTGATGCATCTAACTATGCTGTAGGCGCAGTTCTCACTTAACATGGTCATCCAATGGTATACCATAGTGAGACACTCTCAGATACTGTCCGAAAGTACCCCACCTATGACAAGGAAATGTATTCCATTGTAAAATCTTGTCATCAATGGAAACATTACATTCTGGGAAAGGAGACGATCATTCACACTGATCACAAGCCTCTGTAGTTCATACAGACACAGGGGAAATTGCAGAATGACCGCCATCAGAAGTGGTCCACCTACCTGCAACAGTTCCATATCAACATGAAGTATAAGACAAGGATCTCAAATCATGTCGTTAATTGCCTTAATAGACCTCCCGTGGCTGCACCCACCACTATGCTCCATTCCTGTGGACATGAGGCATCTGAGTGGCCCCAACTTTATTAGCAATATCCATAATTCGCCACCACCTATCAACTCTTCGGTACATGCGTGACTGTCACCGATTTTCACATTAAGGATGGACTATTATGCCATCTGGGCTATCTCTGTGTTCCTACAAGCGAGCGTGTAAAGATGAACTGGAAAGCCCACTATAGTCGGGTGACAAAACATTTTGGCGTGGAGAAAACTATGGCCGTTCTTCAGAAACATTTTATTAGCCAAAAATTCTACAGGATGTCAGCAAGTATATCATATCTTGCACTGCCTGTGCCATTGCCAACCCAACCATCAAGAAGAAAGGCTTATACACCCCTCTTCCTACTCCCGAGAATCCTTGGGAATCCATCACAATGGATTACATGACTGGCCTTCCATCCACCAAGCAAGGAAATGACTGCGTATTTGTGGCCGTTGATCGGTTTTTGAAGATGGCCACCCTCATAGTCTGTAATAAGAATATCACAACGGTAGATACTGCCAAGCTCTTCTTCGAATGAGTGTGGGGCCTATTAACACTAGGAGTCACCCTTATATTTCATAGAAGGTAAGCCCAATACCCATCGGGTTATGTGTAAATGTGAATGAGTTTTAAAGAGGTCAAATGGACAAGACTCAAGATAATAATGTTCTCACTCAGAAATCTGGGCTAGCATGCACATGCAATTGAGGTCTTGATTAACTTCAGCCAATAAGTGGGAGTAAAGGTGAATAGAGGGAAGACTTTGGTGAGGAAAATGTAGAGGTCTGCTATGGACATCGGGTCTTCAAGCAGCCTAAGGAAGAAAAACTCAAACACAAGATCTTCTTGAATTCAAAGTTTAAGGAAACTGAAGAACATCATAATAATACTATAATCAAACATTTATCATAATATCACCACAAAAATTCATGTGAATCATTCAAGCATGAATACTTCAGAATCAGAGGCAAATAAGCTGGAATAAGAAAGCTGACTTAGATTAATCATGAATTCTCCAATCAAGTACAGAACCAGTTAACCAATAGCTTCATCAAAATATTACAAGATAAGGGAGCCTACCTCAACCATTCGAACCTACTAAAGAATTTAAACTATCTATTTGTAACAAAGGGGAAGGCAATAGTTGGAGGTGCGAGCTAACCTTCCTCCCATGAAAATCTCCAAGAAGTTATTTCATCTAACAACTTAAACTAACAACTGTGCTATAAAAAGGGAAAATGTTGGCCACTTATCCAACCAACTTTGAACTGACTTGATATTCTCTGATGCGCATCTCCCTGCATGCCAAGTGTCCTTCATAGGCTTGTAACTGTCAACATGCTGTCAACTGCTATCTTTTCCATTCTCCACATCATCAGTCATTCACAAAGATGATAATTCGAGCCCCCTTGATTTCTGGTACCTGTTGCTAGCGTCATTTGGTAGCACTCTGGGTAGCGAGCCTTTGTAGCGCCTTTACCAAATTCCCTGTGATTCCATAGCGCAACCTCCAAAATAGGCAGGTTGAATGCATAGTGCCAAGCCTGTGTACCTCTGTGTAGAATTCAGCCTCTGTCAAAATTTCGGTAGCACCTTCCTATGTGCCTCTGTCAAAATTTTTGTTGCGCCCGCCTGTGTAATTCTTTCTCTGTTAAAATTTCGGTAGCACCTGCCTGTTTGTTCTGCGTGAAATTCAGTAGTGCTATCATAATTTGCAACACCATCACTTCAACATTGACAAATTTGGTAGCACCCCCGAGTAGTTAGCAGTGCCATCACTTCACTAGTCTTAGGCGATTAGGCAACGTTATAGGTAGCAGACTGATAGAACATGAAAATTAGTCAATTTCGTAGCGCCATAGCACTATGGAATGTCTGCGCTACTACTGTCGAAGAGATTAATTCTTTTTAGAACACCAAAACTCTGAGCAGTATGCATTAGAATTTTGTACAGCCTGTATAGGTGGCATAGGTAATATTTCCTCAATTACTTATCCTTGCAAAAAGGGGCCATCCTAAAAAATGGAACTCACCTTTCACCAATTACTTCATCAATCTGACACTCCTTCTTGTGGAAGGATGAATTCCCTTCGACGCCACATCAATCTTCCCTTTAGCAGTAACATGCTTCTTCATTGGAGCTATGCTTTCCTTGGCTATTGGCTTCTCCTTTTCAAAAGCAGTTTCAACTAACACATTCAAGTTTCTTTGAGCCATCTCATCTTGGAATTGTTGCAACTCTACTTTGAGATTTCTGTTCTGAGACTGAAAGTCTCTGTTTTGCTTGTAGAGGTTCTTGAATTTCCTTTGAAGAGGCTGGGCTCTTCTTGCTGCAAATCTTGCTAAGTCAAGAGTGTGGCTGTAACCATCCATGAGCTCTTTAATCTTAATTATTTCAGATAAAGCTTCAAATTTCAGACAAGTCACCTCCTTCCTAGCTTCCGTGAGTTGTTTAATTAATCTTTTGAAGGTTTGGCTGCTAGGTGGAGTGGTGATGTGGACAGTCTCAACAAGATTTTTTAAGGCTTCATCTTCCTGCCGCATAGGGATTACTCCTTCTATCTCAACAAACTTCTCAATATTTTTTCCCTTATCCCTCTTCTTCTTTGGAAGGGAGACCTTTGGTAGGACCTGTTCTTCAACTGCCTCTTTGAGAGCTGATGACCTTGTGAGAGGCCTTCTGATCTTGGTGCTAGCTGCTGAAGTAGATTAAGAGAAGTGTCGTTTCCTTCCTTTCTTGGCTGTAGCTTTAGTAGAGGAAGGGACCTCTTCTAGTTCTGGTTCAGGAGGGGGTGAAAGGTCTCTCTATGGAGAATGGTAGGAATCCTCCTCAGTTCTTGCAACTTTCTTAATGGCTTCTTGATCTTGAACATGGGCCTCACTATTTATTTTCTTGCTGGTTCTTGTTGGACCAACAATGGTGGATGGCAAAGGGCTTGGTAGCTGTGATTGAGGAGTAGCTGCTATGTCTAATTTCATGTGAGCAACAATAATGAAGTGTTTCCATGAGATGTTCCTCTTTCTTAGCTCTTTAGAAACCAACATTCTAATCAACCCAGAATGAAAAATGCTAGTATTGACAACCTTTGACTTGGATTGAACCCTATCTGACATTTTGCCTATGCTCCTCAACAAATAAAAGGGAATGTTCATTTCAACTTTACCAGTAAAATGCAGCAGAAGCCTTATATGGTATTGGTATAGTGTATTGAACCTCCCCTCACATGTGAAGTACCTTTGAATGATCCTCAACATTTTATCGAACTCTCCAACTAGATGACTTCTTGGTACCCCTTTGGATAGATTGTCAATTTGATATTTAGGCTTAAGGAAGTCTTTGGAAAAGGCTGCATCCAAGGCCATGGATTTAAACCAATTCTCTCTAGTGATAGGGATCCTTGTAGCTGCTGAAATAAAGGTCTCAGACACCTCAAATTCTAGGTCCCCTACCTTTGTCTTCAGGCCATCAAAATGTAAGGCAAATTGCCTTGCCACCTCAGGATGACCTCTCCACATATTTTGGCAGAAAGTGAGGTAGCCCACCCTTTGAAAAACTTCTCTAACCATGGGCTCTACCTCAAATAAATGCATGTCTGCAGGCTCAGTTCTCACCACAGTACCTCTCTTGTGCGACTTCTTCTTCTTAGGAGTCTCCATAGTTTAAGATGAAAAGTTTAAAAAATTATGGTGCAGTGATGGCCAAGAAACAAAGAGTTAGACTTCAATAAGAGACAGTGAATAGTGGTTGCCCCTTTCTAGGAATCTCCCCTAACTCAACTGGTTGCTAGCTTAGGAAACAATGGTTGTGACTTTCCCTCCCTTTTCTGTTCATAAATCTTAAAAACTGAGGGGGAATAAGGTGAAGAAGGAGATCACTGCAATTGTCTTTGAAAACTGGGTCGAAAAAGTCCAATTCAAAAGGTAGAGGAGGCAAGGGAAAAAAGGCAACGTCGTTTCAGTAGCATTTCTGGGTAGCACACTGTGCATATAGGAGATAAAGCTTGCTTGGGCACTCAGAAATCGGGATCATGGAGAGTAGATGTGTTAAGACCGATAACCAGATGATGGTGACTTCAGGTTTGAGTGGAATAAACTGATAGGAAAGTGCGAGGGAAAATATCTCCTCCAATTGTGCAGGCACGATCGCTACCAAAACTCAGGGCGATAATTTCTCCTTGAAATTGATATGCAGAGGGGGGAAACCATGGAATACCTGGAGAATGATGACAACTCAGAGTTTCAGCGAAATCTTAGGACAGTGTCACGAGCAACTCAACCTCCAGATCCAAATCAACATTTGAGCTGGTAGTGCGACTACCAACTGGTCCGAACTGGTAGTTTTAGAGTTTTGAACTTTCAAAATTCAAAAACCATTAGCAAGCTCATAAAGACTGAAACCTCGAAGGCATATTTTAACTAACCATGGTGATGAAAACAAGGAAGAGATGACATCAATGCAATAATCACAAATTATGTTAAGAGATGAAGGAAAGGGAGTGCGCAACGGAAATTCATAGTGAGTTGGCAACGTTCCCTTTCAAAAAAATTGATTTGACCAATAAGCATAGGACAAAGGCACAACATGACAAGGTTACAGAGGCATGAGTGAGGAGGGTGACATGTCAAGTCAAGCTGGTCATGGAGTGAGTCGAACTTAGTGTCAAATCACGAAGGGGATCAAAACACAAGTCATGAAAATGAACCTAGGCCAAAAGTTTATGTGAGGATCAAAATTTGAGTCATGAATTTAAGCCTTTATTTATCAGAGTCACCTAATTAAAACACACTTTTAAGAAACAAACCAAAATCCAAAAATCTAAAGTATTAGAAAAACAAAACTAAGGGCTAAAGACCCAAGGCAACTTAGTGTGATAACAGGTCCATTTTGGGATACCACAGACAATCATCTCTGACCGGGACAACAGGTTCCTCAGCACATTTTGGTTGAGTCTCTAGTCACTATTGGACACCAAGCTCACTAAATCCACTACTTTCCACTCCCAAAAAGATGACCAAACATAGGTTGTCAATCAGATGATTGTGTACATCCTATGCATGTAAAACTATAAGCATCGACGTACATGGGATGAGCGTCTCTCCTATGTTCAACACAGTTACAACATGGCTCTCCATAGCCCCACCAACCATAGCCCATTTCAGATGGGGCTGGGATTCCAACCCTTGGGTCCCATTGATGTTGCACTACCTCTTGCCACCACACAGACATACTCTTCCCATGTTTAGTATGCAATCGACAAAGCCACCAGATTCATTGAGCGGATTCAGCATATCCTCCAACAGGACCAGGAGATTTTTCAAAAATCCAATGCTAAGTACAAGTAGCGCCATGATCAACACAGGGTACCACACCAGTTTCAGGTTGGCGACAAAGTCTGGTTACATTTCCAGAAGGAGCGTCTCATAGGGCCCCATTGGAAGCTCCACCCACTTCGCTATGAGCCTTACACTATCACCAAGGCTATGGGTAGCAATGCTTTTGAGCTCAACACTCCACCCTTCCTTGGCCTACACCCAATGTTCAATGTGGACTTCCTTCCGCCATATTTTCCACCATTATTGGACACCTCAAAGATTGCAAAACAACTAACACCAACAAAAATCAACCATGACTGCATGGAAAAAGCATCCATTGATCAGATAATGGACACACAGGTCAAGGGCACCCACCAACAGAGGATCCAACTTTATTGGGTTGTCAAAGAAGGGCAGCTCCTACACCAAGGAAAGTGGCTCACCTGAGGCAAAATCCAACAAAAGTTTCCTCACCTGATGGGGTAACTCAACGCAATGGAGACCATTGCTTCCTAAGGAGGGAGGATTGATCTAGGTGGATTTTGGTGGCAACCCACCTATTCCAACTGGCTTCTCTTGTCCGTTTTTAGTTCAACACGTTGTTCTGTACTTATTTGTAATTGTGGGTTCTACTCTTCTGGGGATGTTTGAATCCCTACACATCTTCCAGGTGGATACTAGTGGCTTCTCACCTAATCCAACTGGCTTATTTTGTATGTTTTCATGTCAGCACATCTTTTTGTACTTCCAGGGCCGTTTTGGAGCCCTAAACAATGTTTTTTTTTTCTCTCCATAGTCAAACTATAGACAAAGTTAGATTTTGACGAAACAATGTTTAGTTCTGTGAAAGACCTTTCCAATGGGCTATCACGCGCCTAAAATGGAGGTCATATTCAAAAGTTACGACCCCGGGAAGTTGAGGTACCAACTTACCCATAGGGGCCCACATGAATTTTGGCGTTTCACCTCCTAGGGTTAGTTTTTTGGATGTCTAGGGTTTTGAAATTCATGAGTAATATCAGAAAGGCCTCTAGAGCCTCATTGTAATCATTATGCTCAGACAGATGCATGTAGAAGCTACATTTCTTCTCAGAGATAGCTACCACCATTCGAGCAAGTGTTTGAGTTCTGCAGTTTTATAGTTTCAACCTATTCATTTATTCAATAGAATATATTGTTCACTGGATATCTGTGTTATTCTTAATATCTATGTGTTTATTGTATTCAATATGTTAATCAGTTCGTTCTGCTCCTAAACTCGGATCATCCATCAAGCATCAAGGTTTCCAAAATAAGGAAACGATCCAGTGTACAAGCAATTTGTTGGGCTCTAGATCGTTTGTTAGTCCAAGTGAAAGTGTTATTTCTAGTTTCTATATCAATCAAATGAAGATGTTCAAGGAGATCTCAGAACTTACCACTATCATGTTCAAGCCATCTTCATCCCCCTCTCTTTTCACCAAGTGAGAGAATGATGTTAAAATCTCCCCCTAGAATCCAATGCTATTGTCCTACCAGGCTGCCAAGGTAGGAGAGACCGTTTAGAAAGTGATCTTTTTCCTGATTGTTTTGGGTCCCATAAGCATTTGTAAGTACACCCTCTTTGTTGGAGCCTATGGCTCGATAGTGCGCCGACAATGTGCAAGTTGTGGAGAATGGTTGATCTACTATTACTATGGCAGGGTTCTAGAGGATAGCCAATCCTTTTGTTGCATCGATATAATCATTGTATATACAACTACATTGCCTCCAACATCTTCTGAAGACCTCTACAGCTGCATCACCTGCACATTTTGTTTCTTGTAGAAAGAGAATATCTGGGTCCTTGACCATGATACAATTACGAAGAATCCTCTGTTTCATTCTTCCATTTAGACCCCTTACATTCCATGAAATGATCTTCATCATGAGGAGTTAGGG
>JASDQU010105250.1:168954-181226 GCA_032191745.1 Picea mariana
CATGATATATACTGGAAATCTTGAATTAACCAATTTTAAACATGCCATGCAATCTGAGTTTGAGATGACAGATCTTGGCATAATGAAATATTTTTTGGGGATTGAGGTTGATCAATCAACCAAAGGAATTTTTGTCTGTCAGAAAAAGTATGCAGCAGACATCATCAAAAGATTCCGCATGGAAGAATGCAATCCAGCAGAAACCCCTATACCCCTAGGCACAAAATTGAGCAAGAAATATGAAGGCCCTACAGTGGACCCTACCCTGTACAAAAGTTTAGTAGGCAGTTTGTTGTATCTTACAACAACTAGGCCTGATATTATGTATGCAGCCAACCTTGTTTCTAGATTCATGGAATCCCCCAAAGATTCTCACTGGAAGATGGCGAAACAAATTCTGAGATATGTTGCAGGAACTCTCAATTTTGGCTTATGGTACACTAAATCTGATGATCATCATCTCTCTGGTTACACAGACAGTGATTTTGCAGGCAACCTAGATGACAGGAAAAACACCTCAGGACATGTTTTTCACCTGGGCATGAACCCGATTTCATGGGCATCAAAGAAGCAACCAATTGTATCAATATTTTCTGCAGAGGTAGAGTATGTCACTGCTACCTCAGCTTTCTGTCAAGCTGTGTGGCTAAGAAGAATAATGAAAGATATGTCACATACAGAAAATGATCCAACTCCTATCTTCTGTGACAACACCTCAACAATTTCTCTATCCAAAAATCATGTGTTTCACAAGAAAAGCAAACACATTGACACTTGCTTTCACTTCATCCGCGAGCTAGTAAATAATGGTGATATTGCACATAAATTCTGTGGCTCTCGAGATCAGCTTGCAGATATCTTCACAAAGCCACTGGGAAAATCCGTTTTTGATTTTCAGAGACAACACTTGGGCATCATTAGTGCTGATATTTATAACTGTTGAGTTTAAGAGGGAGTCTTAAATATAATGTAACCTCAACAGTCTGACTGTACACTGCCAACTGTCCTGGCCCGCTGTACTATCATTTCTTGATTTGCTTGAGCCTATTTAGCTCAGCTAGTTTCTCTTTTCATTTGTAATCTTTTACTTGCATTCTGTACTCTTCACTTACATTCCTAATATATTGAATTCTATTTCTGCTATGCTCTTTCTCTGTATTCTTTGCTTCACATTTTATCACTACACCCATCACCATATGCGGCCAACCTCGAGTGCAACCGATCTTAGCGTTTGGTTGCATTGAATTACCACATGTGCGTTGTTCTCGCATCAAACGACGACCATTAAACTCCAAAAGATCGACGAGATGAACCATGGTAATGGATTGTGTTGTCATATTAATTCTGCGCATGGGAAGAGGGGTCTACCATCGGCTCAAGTGGTGCATGGGAGAACATGCTATCTTGACGCATGGTCTCTTTTAACCAGGTGGCTAGCATAGCGCCCTCCTCTATCACCATATTTATACAAAAATTAAAATGAAGTTTTAACTTCAAGCTACTTTTATAAAATAATCACACTTTGATTTAAGTTTTACTAAATAATGCAATAGAATATATCAAATAGTTAGGATCATAATTTTAAATTTTTTTATTACAAAATCATAAATTTAAATACAAAAATTGCTCACTATCATAAAATTCACTTGTATAATAAAAACATAAGTAAGTTAACTTTTAACAAGTTAGGATAATTTAGGATAATTTGTTTTGAAGTGGTTTTTTGATATATCATAAATCTTCAAACAAGGGAAATAGTGGCAAAGCAGCTAGTCCCTCCTTGTTTTGTTGTAATTGGTGTAGCTTGTCTAATCTCAATATTATTATCAAACATTATCATAATAATAACAATTTAGATGATTTATTTAGAAAGATTTCACACCATAAATCTTCAAACAAGAGAAATAGTGGCAAAGCAGCTAGTCCTAGTATAACTCGTCCAATTTCAATATTATTATCAAACATTATCATAATAATAAGAATTTAAATAATTTATTTAAAAAGGTTTCACACAACAGTTCAATGTTAACTAAGTTCTAATCTTAAAATTAAATTATTAATATATATACATAAATTATATTACACACTTAAACCAATATAGATTAACTATTACAACTTAATATTGTTATAGTTGCATAAACATAAAGAGCAATATATTGCAACTTAATATTGTTATAGTTGCATAAACATAAAGAGCAACACAAAGAATATAAGGAATGAAACATTTACGAAATTTAGTATTAAAATATAGATGATAATTAAAATAAGATATAATGTTTAAAAAACTAAGTAATTGAATCTTAATTTTATTAAACATAAAATAAATAAAAATGGTTGATTTGATTTTAATTTCACCATAATACCAACTTAAATCACTTGTTTAAACAACTCTTAGTTTCAATGTTATTGCCATTCAATTTTAAAACATATCTAATGTTACCACGCCAGATTCTACCAAAAAATCACATGTATTACAACTTCAAATTCCACAAAAAAATTCAGTAAGGAGGACGAAAATTGTATTAGATTAAGAATGTTTGTTGTTGACTGTGACTATACAATGAATATTGCTTGATGAAACAATGAACATGTGTGCGAACAATAATGGAAGTTCTGGGAACTTTATCATGAAAAATCCAGCGACGTTGAGATTGAAATAGATGGAGGACCTGGGAACTTTATTAAAGTCATTTTCATATAACACTGTACAGGAATCGAACAGTGGACCCAGGGTGTAGTGATTTTGGCCTTGAAAATGATCACTCTGAACCAATAGACAAACCTTCCATCGCTACATGGAAACACCATGAGTGCAGGATAGTATTCATAACCCTACAAAGGATAGTATTCATAACCCTACAAAACTAGACATAAGGATTGATCTTCACGGAAATTTTATCAAGAAATTATTTGAAAATGTACTTCCTTAATTCATTAATAAATGGTGTTGTCTAACTATTCTACGTTTTGTCCATTTTCATTAGAATTTAGCAACAAGCCACTGAACCAACTCGTCCTCGCTCATGTCTGCCATTTTCTCTCTGTCATACTTTTTGACAATACCGATTTGTGATACAACTGATACTGCTGCTTAATACTGTACTTGTAAGTGAAGGTATGATTTACTTACAGGTCTGTCTGATACCAAAGTAGGAAAGATTGGTCGGATAAAAAAATTGATAGTGTATTGTATGTGTCTTATCAGAAACAATAAACGTAAAAAAACATGAAATGGGTAAAATATGGGAAACATAAATTCTCAAGTTTTTCAGAAGTAATGTTTATAAGTTTTTAAAGGATCGATTAATTACGACGAAAGGCATACATCTATTGATAATGGGCAGATTTAATAGGGGTTAAGTGCTTAATAAGTTTTTTATGGACAGGATTAAATATGGCTGGAATATTCTTAATAGTCACACAAAATAAATGGTTGTGATTTCAACCATTAACTTCTTAGCTATTATAAAGACATCAGTTTATGTGTTTACTTTTTTACATTTACCTAATTATATTTAAAAATTACTTTGATAGCTAACTGATTGCCACTTAAGTGATTAACATAAATTAAAATATTAACGCCAAATGAAGTTCAACCGTTTATTTGTTAATCAATAATAAAATTTAATATATTATTTTAAGGATTCTTTTCATCTTATCAGATTTTAATTTTTTCGCAGCTCATTCTATTTCTACAAGTAGAAATTACCTCCAGTTAATATTTATCGTGGAAATTTTACATTGTACAATGCAAATATCAAAATGCCTGATATAAAAAATGATAATCTGAACACAAATATGCTAGTAACTTTGCTCTACACACTGTAATGACTTGTTGATGATGTAGCAAATAATTGAAGGTTCCAATGAACGGCCTCCCAGTTTACATGTTACTACAAACAATCTTTAGATTTATTGATTAGTAAAGTTGTATAGATTTCCCAGTCTCTCTGTATTTGGTTATCCTTGGACATCTTGTTTTGGCTGCAATCCTAATCATTTATGAACTCTGAGAATAGGCCAGACACATCCATATTTAATTGAAATATAGATTACATAAAACAATCACTTTGCTATGTTTTGGTAGAAGAGAAGATTCTTCAACATTTTCCATAGATCAACTTATTGAAAATAGATTTGAAACCTCGTGTCACACCATTACATGAATATATTATCTTCAGTTTCTAAAGCGTTTGAGTATAAGCTAATTCGATCAACTGCAGATCCATCGTTTTTGTTTGTTCACTCAAAACAGAAATCTGATGTGCTTGTTATCATCTATTTTGAATCGTTCCCTGAGAAATTCAGACAAACGATCGGAATGAAAGATTTTGTAAAGCACTTCAGCTTACTTGTCTTTCTACTATATTTTTTTTTCAAGCTAGTATTGAATGGGTAGTATATTGTCTTCCATGACTTTGTTGGCGAATACTGACAACTATTATTCGGCTATATAATAGAAGGATAAAACCTAAGAACAAATTGGTAAGTAGATGGAACCCAACGTGATTCCCGTGCTTTCTGCAATTTCGATGCATGTTTTTTGTTTTTAGTTTTGGCTCTTGCTTTTTACCACAAGTTTAACTCTGATTTTGTCTTGAATCTTGCAGGATTTAATTTCTCCAAGTATGAGCGAGATCAAAACATCGGAAGAGCCCAAAATGCACATTAGTTAATGTAAGAGCTTCGTCAACATAGAAATTCAAGAGAAGGTGAAAATGTAAGTTACCAAAACAGACTCGTCGCGCTCCAGACATCGGATGGCTTCATCCTGGAAAGGGTTGAGCTTGAAGGGATAATCCTTCACAACCTTCTTAGGAGCGGTTTCCCCTTCATCTCTCTGGGATTTTGCAGGGGGAAAGTATCCTCCTTGCTCTGGATAGGACGTCGTTACATCAAGTTGCTTTTGTTCATCTTCTTCGGCGCTGTGGAGTTTATGGAGGAGAGGGGTAGCATCGCTACCAGCAAGGTTGTGTTAGTTCTTCAAAAGTTTCATAGAAAAAGAGCAATCTATTTCTTTCAGCTATACCTCGCCATAACATAACAGGTGCACAATAATCATCTCCTTTAGCCACTCTATACAAAATCACCACATCTAGAATATATATTAATCAACATTTAGCATTGTGCAGGGCACACCTTTAGCCACTCTATACAAAACCACCACATTTAGAATATATATTAATGGACATTTAGCATTGTGCAGGGGATTCCTAAAGTCATGTGCATCTCAAGGAAATGAACGATATGAAAATTCCAGAAATATGAGCAATATGTGCATAAGAATGTTTTATATGTTGGTGACGAAGATGGTATTACATATGTCGAGGAGAAAACACTAAAACCTGATACGAGCATTCATGTATGATACGAGGAAATGAAAGCGATATGAAAATCCTTGATAAATAGTCTCTTCAGTAAAAATGTTTTATATGTTGGTGATTATGATGGTGATTGTATCAATGATTGAGAAAATGTAACGTTCATAATAACCACATGGTCGTGTAGTTGTGATGTGTTATTGATTATGCATATTACATATTAGATAGTGTTGATTACACTCTTCTAGTTGAACATTGCCTATTCATTATTTATATGTAATTATTGAAAAGCAATATAACTATGCATCTCAACGTAGGCTCATTAGCTAGTACTAATCTCATCTTATCATCTTATCTAAGTAATAGTGATATGACACTATATTCTCATAAACCAATGTCAATTACAAGTATGTTTATACTATGCAGTATAACTTGAATCATGCTTAAACTCGCTATCCCTATTTGTGATCACCTATATTCCCTAATCAATAGAGTTGTTACTAGAGATTAGCTTAATGATAGTATGATTTCAGTACTAGTTATCCATTATATATCTGTAATGACTTCATCAGTGAGTAAGAAGCTAAGAATACATAGGATAATTAGCTTATAATTATTAACTAGTACTTATACCTGCTTATATATTAAGGAGATAACATACATGAACAAATTAGGTTGTAAAGTGGAATACAATTAATATGGATAACATCAATATTAATGGACATACACTATTCTCATAACAAAGGAAAGCTCAATACTCTTAGATAGAGTGGTTGTGTTTAACAAAGCGGATCACTAGTATTACTTGTCGTAATTGAAATCAACCACATTAGATATGTCTTATTTGTAATAAACCAAGTCTTATTTGTAGTAACCAAGCAGAGGGTAATGTTACTTAACACTGTATTAATAGGTGTTTACTGTCTCTGCATATTCAACATACTCATTATATATTTAACTAGAATTATTGTACTATATTCTCATAATTAATCATAAGTTTGATGTATCTTAGCACCATCACTTATCATTGTAATGCCTAACCTCTGAGCTATTTCACTTAACGTAAAGGCAATACATAAGCATGATTCGACATATGATGTCTTACCAATTCTATTTCCTAATCTAGTCATCAAATCAAGAGCATGATGATTCCAAGTGTTTCTCTAATCAAACTAACTCGATACAATAATCTCTTTAACTATCACAAGCATTTCATGTAATTTGCTTATATACACGATCTAACTTTACTTATAATTTATAAAGCACTGATAATAGTAAGTATCCCTATTAAGCTCCATGTTAATTAAATAAATGATGTTTATAGTATTATCCGTAATCATAACACTAGTAATAAGCCTAATGAGTAAGCATGTTGTATACACTTTATATTCATAACACTAGTAATAAGCGTAATGAGTAAGCATGTTGTATACACTTTATATTTATATATGTTTGTACGATGTATACATTGTAGTTGTTATATAGTTATGATGGAACTAGTGTATATATATTCTCTTAATTATCAATACTAGTAAACATCATAAGCTCTAATGTTAATACTATGGAAGCTTGTTTATATGTGAGCAGAGTAATGGTGGAAGCTTGGAAGCTTGGTTATATGTGAGAAGAGTAATGGTAATAAGACAGGTGTCTGGTTTACTTATAAGTATCCTTATATGTAATTATAAATTCTCTAAAAATGCCCCCCCTCCCTTATATGTAATGACAGATTACAGATCACATTTTTATTACTCTAAATGACCACATTGGTTATTGTATGTTCATATTCAAACACATTTCTTATAACATGCTTGTGTACATAATATAAAAGCTCAAGCTAACCTATAATATAGTAAACTATTACTATATTAGCTTCTACACAGTGACAATGATAATGAACACTATTACTGCTACTAACACGATATGGTATATACTAATATCAATTACTATGCCATGTAGAGTCTAAGTAGAAGGTATGAGCCACTTAGCTTTTGTCTAAACACTATGATTGCATGGCTTATATTATGGAACTTCCATACAAATGTATCGTAATAAGTCCAATAGATTCCCCTTACCTCATATATTCCATATATATCGTACAATGATCTGTTCCTTTTAAATTTGTCAAAAAATAATTTAAAATTTTAAAAGTTTGTAAAAACAGTTTTATAAAGTATGCCCTTTAATAAGTTGCCAATCCTTTGAACGAATAGACACAAAAGATGAGTATACAAACTAACGATACTTGAAAAGCGTGCCACCATTGATAGATGGATGGAGGACAACAACAACGTTTGCATTTGGAATTTTCTTTCACATTCCATGTAAACCATAAAGAATTCAATACACTAAGAGATTCAACGACACATCCCATGTCATGCACCTGCAGCGTTGGACCCCTCAGTCACGATTCATTCTCGAGCGTTCAAGTGCAAGTATGTAACTAGCAGTTTTTCCTATTCAGAAATATCAAATATAATAAGTTTTTCTTTTGGAAGAACATGTGTAGAATTTAGTTTTTACATTTTCTAAATAATATTTAGTTTTTACATTTTGTAAATAACAATTATTTAATGATTCAATTTTAATGCATGCAATTTTATTTAGTTATTTTTTATTTAGTTACATGTCATATAGATTTATATTAAAATTTTAATAACAATTTTATTTTTATAATATATTTTGTTTTTCTTTAATTTGTATTTATATTGAAAATGTGTTTTTGATTATTTGATCTATAATATAAATTTATATTAAAATTTTAATAATAATTTTACTTTTATAATATAATTTGTTTTTCTTTAATTTATATTTATATTAAAAATATGTTTTTGATTATTTGATATATTACTTTAGATCTTTGAAAACAACCATCAATTTCTTAAAAAAAAATTCCATGATCTATAAATTTCTCCCTTAAAATGGAGTAAAGTAAACCCAAACTCCCATGTGAGTAAAGTAAACAATATGCACCCATTCAAAATCCCATGTGAGTAAAGTAAATCCAAACTTCCATAATATTTGGAGAACCTTTCGGAGTAGAAAGTATTTCACTACTTGGACTTTTAAATGCCATCGAAAAATAATCCAAATAGTGAAATGATCTTGAGTTTGTATTTTTATTAATAATTTAATTCCTCCTACTAAGATTTTCAATGGAGATGTAAGACTATTAATATGGAGATGTAATACTATTAATGATGGTTATTAATATTCATTGAGAATAATATTAGTTTATTTAATTTTTAAAAATAAATAAATAAAATAAAATAAAATAAATGTGAGAAATTACTTGGTTTGTTTTAGAATTTTAGTTGTATTGAATTTTTTTTAAGAGAAGCATTTTTAAATCACTATGGTTTTGATGAGTTAAAATGTTAGGAAAGTTGGTATCGTAACAAATATTTTGAAATTGAGATCCAACGTGGATGTACTTAGGATATTCTAAGAGAAGTGTTTTTCATCTCCAACCCTCTTAGTGTTACAAAGATGACAAATTCTTTCGACCCATGCCATTTTATGAATTGTCCAATGCCCTACTTCACTATGGAGTTCCTAAGAGTTTGTTCTTATTTTAACATTATTGATTTTCTTCTTTACACTAGTTAAAAAAAAAGATATACTAATGATCTTCTAGATTGGGGTTGATCATGTCCTTGTAGTATCTTAATTTTCTCTTATCCTTTAATTCTTTATCGCACCACAATTTCTCCTTAAATTTAGATGTAATAATATTTTTAATATTATTGTTATTCCGCAAAGTGACATTTTCCTTAATACCCTAATGATTCAGCCACGACATGGCATCTTTGTGCCAACCCCGCTTGAATCATAGGTGGTTTTGATTGGAGTTTGAAGCAACCTTAGTAAGCCTCTTTTATGTTAAGTACCTATTCATAGGCATGCTCTCAATGTGGGAAATACTTGCTTCTATGAGGAGGATAAGATAAGGTGTATTGCCTTTAATTTTAAGACGACAAGTTATAAAATGTTTTTGAATTTGTCCTATCTTTCTCCATGATTCTCTAGAGTTGTTGCAACCCCAAACTTCACAACCATATAAATAACATGAGTGACAAGATTCTCAAAGGGGATTTTCTTCTTATTCCAAAGCCAAAGGTCCACTGATTTACAATTGATTTCAAGTCCATAATAAGCTTTCCACCCTCCATTTATCCTTTTTCAATGCCATAGTTTCAGTTAAGCTTGTGATGAAGATTGATTATGAGATTAGTATGAAGTCACTTCCTCCAAATTGTTAATTTCATACATGAAATCAACATAAGTGATATTTTTGGATTTGATTTCCATAACCTTTGTTTTGTTAGTGTTAACAGTGATACCCATACTAGAGAAAAAATCTTTGAGAATTTTTAGTTGCTTGTTGACATCATAGGGAGTCCTTGACATACAAACAATATCATTAGCATAAAGAAGAAGGATGATGACTATTCCAACTACAAATGTGTCTACGCATCCTGCTTCTTCCAAACAACCTTCTAACTTATCGATGTATATGCCAGAAAGGGTAGCAGACAAGGAAAACCTTGTTTTAATCCTATATTATAACAAATTTCTTCCGACTGACCCTCATTGTTTCTAAACTTGGCAATAAGCTTCTCATATAGTCTTATTGTAACAACTCTCAACTTGAAAGGAACTTTTAGTTCTTCTAATCTATTCCAAAGGTTAGTTCTGGGAACTTTGTCAAATGCTTTTCTAAAGTCCATGAAGCAACATAGGAAATTGGTTTTATTATTGTGACACTTGTTTGAAATGATCCTAAGTGTAATAAGGTAGTCCAAAGTTGAATGACATTTCCTAAATCTAACCTGAACTTTAGCTCTTTTCCTGTGGCTTTCTATCCTTACACTAATATTATTTTCTATAATTCCATATAAATTGGCTGAAAGAGGGCTAATGATAACGATCCTATAATTAGAGGGATTATTTTTATCCCTACTACAGGAACAATGAGGCTTTAGGGAAGCCTTGGTTAAATACTAAACTCAAGATCTTGTGAATGTAAGGGATGGGGATATGCCCTCCAATTTTTGGGATTTCTTCTTGGTAGCCTCCAGTGTCCTTAGCTTTCCCTTCTATGGGCCACTTAACCCTAACCTCTATGTTTTCTAAAGAAAAAAATTCTTCCTCTATAGAAAGGGTTTGAATGTTTTCCACGACATTAGGGGATTCACAATGATTTTTAAGGTAGGAGTTTGAGTCCCTCAAATGAATCATATTGTTTTCTTTAATTTTATGACTTACAAATTGCTTCCAAAATTTCTTAGGATCTATCTTAAAGTGGTGTAAAAACGTCTCTTTCTCTTTATTTATATAGTACATTTCCTTTCTTTTAATTAAGAATTTGTACCTATTTATCTTGTTGAATTTTATAGATTTTTAAAAGCATCCCCAATGGATTTTCTAGCAATCTTATGTTAGCAATATTGTTGTCATTGATGTCAAAGATAGGGGGAGACTACAAATTTCCAATATAAAGATTGCAATATGGAGATTTTTTGATCCAGGTGGATATTGGAGGTCACCCACCTATTCCAACTGGCTCCTCTTAACAATTTTTAATTCAACACATTTCTCTGTAATGATGACATTTCTTTGTAATTGTGGGTTCTTCACTTTCGGGGCTATCCTGAAGCCCCACACAATATCCAGGTGGATATTGGTGGCCGCCCACCTATTCCAATTGGCTTATTTTGGAAGCTTTCATGTCAGTACTTCTTTCTGTACTTCCAAGGCCGTTTTGGGGCCCTAAACAATGGTTTTTTGGATTTCCATAGTTAATCTAAAAACAAAGTCAGAGTTTGACGACATAATGTGTAGTTCTTGAAAAAACCTTTCCAAGGGGCTATCACATGCCTAAAACAGAGGTCGTATGCAAAATTTACGACCCCGAGAAGTTGAGGTACCAACTTACCCATCAGGGCCCACATAACTTTTAGCGTTTAATCTCCTAGGATTAGGTTTTTGGATGTCTAGGGTTTTGTAATTCATGAGTAATGTTAAAAAATCCCCTAGAGTCTCATTGTAATCATTGTTCAGAAGGATGTGCGTATCAACCACATCTCTTCTCAGAGATAACTACCACCATTCGAGAAAGTTGTTTTCAATTATGCAGTTTTACAGTTTCAGCCTATTTTATTTATTCAATAGAAGTTAGTGTTCACTACATATATGTTGTTTTTCTCCGTATCTCTATGTTATTGTATTCAATCTGTTATTCATTTCGTTCCACTCATAAATCTGGATCATTGTTAGAAATATTGTTTTTGGATTTTTTATGCTCAGTTTGGATACCCTTTCTTTGAAGGAATTTTTACTCTAAATACCTAGTTCAAATGGGAGCATAGGTTATATGGTTGGAAATATTCTTCCAATACCTTTCCAACGGTATATGACACTCCCTCTAAGTACTCCTTAGGAATGAGGAGATGTAAATTTTTATGTTAGACAATCCAACTAGAAAGTTCAGGTCGACCCTAAAAGTGGGCATAGAAACACTATAAATACATGATAGATATGCGCATTTGAAGAGTATCTATAAGACACAAATATATACAATAATAATAATAATCATCATAATAATAAAAAATAGTTATTAATTATCCAAGGGATGTGTCCTTTCATGGATGGTCACCATATGTGCCTTTAGGTTCTCTATATATTTGACAGAGTCATCATTGTACATCATCATCTAATCAACCTATTTTATCTCATTATAAACATTTTTATTCAATATATTTTCTTGTCCAGTATGGATTACTGTTATTTATCCCATTTATGATGGATATCTGTGGTAAGAACCAGATTGGTTATTTACATTGGTATAAGAGCTTCATCTTTATCCTGACTTTTGGACAACCTCCATTCATAGTTTCTTTGCTTATTAGTTATTTGACCACCATTGGGTTTTGGCCATTTAAAAAAATA
>JASDQU010105251.1:0-26965 GCA_032191745.1 Picea mariana
TTCTTTAAATTAATTTTAAAAATTATCTTAATTTTTTTTTATTTTTTCTCTATTTATTTATTTATTTATGTGGTAATTTTTTTAGGATTTCATTTGTAACAATGTTCTTTTTTCAGGTCATGGTTCAAGTATGTTGCAATTTAAGTTAAAAAAAATAATTCCCATCAACTCTAGTTTTTTAATTGAAGGTTTATTTTAACAATTGGTTACAATAGTATCAGTGGTTAAAATCATGGTTTTAAAAAAGATATAATCTTAACCATGAAAAAATATGTTACTAGTAGTACTTTTTTTCGATTCATGGGTTGATTTTATAGCTTTGTTTACAACATAACCAATATTTTAAGTCATTGTTTAAAAAATGTTGTTATTTTACATTCAAAAACATAGCTTCTACTAGTAGCGCCATTTTTTTTATTTGGAGTTGATTTTAATATTTTAGTTGTAATGATATTGGTTGTTAAGGTCATCACTTAAAAAATGTTGCAATTTTAAGCCCAAAAAATAAAGGGTGTTGTTGGCAGTAATATTTTCATTTGGGGGTTGATTTGAAGGTCTTTGTTTCAACAATTTTAGTTGTTAAGGCCATGGTTTCAATCTACTTGTAATTTTACCCACTGTCCCACCTCCCCATCCCAAAACAAGGGTGCCACTAGTAGCACCATTTTTTTATTCAAAAGTTGATTTTAAGTTTTTTAATGGAAAATTTGTGGGGTTTTAAGTCTCTGATTCCAAAATATTGTAATTTGAACCTTAAAAAAATTATTAGTAACACCACTTTTCAATTCAAGGAATGGTTGTAGTGCTTTTGATGCAAAAATATAATTTTTTAGAGCTAAAGTTTTCATTCTCACAATATTTCTCGAATCAATATCTATATTTTTTTATCTCTTTTACTTTAAAATATGATTAATTTTTTTGTTTTTGTTTTTGTTTTTTAAATAAAAATGGGGAGGAGCCTGCTATAATATATTATCAAAAAACTGTATCAGAATGTACATAGTCAAGAGTCTGAGTCATCCAAAATGCTGCCGGAAATCGGAAACCAGCATAGATACAAAGCAAAAACAACTATATACTATTGGCACCTGTCCTGCCCGGAGGAAACCAGGACAGGTGCCCAAAGTCTAAGAAAACATAAAACAGTAGCATAAAGCTAAAAAGCCTAGCTAATTGGTGACCTGTCACCTTCATTTGTCTTCCACGTGGAGCCGGCCGGGATGGCGAAAGACTGCGCACAAAGGGGACATTTTCGCCTAGATGGAGCGCCAGAGTAGGCATCGAGAAGCACGTCCAGGCGTTGGCCCATAATGAGTGCCCGATGCTTCAGGTCAGCCATGTGGCCTCGGAGCTCAAACACCAAGGACAGGTGCTCCTCGCGGAGGAGAAATCCATGCAGTTCACCACCTTCGTCGCCGGGCGTTCTTCACTTCGCGTCATCCTGCCCACCGCTCCGACCTTCCTTTCCCTGCGCATCTCCAGCATCAAACGCAGCCTCCATTTCCTGCCAGGGAACCTCTTCCACAACGCAGCCAGGAAAATTGGCTTCCACTCCCAGATTATGTTTGCAATCCCCACTGCTAGACCTCCCTATATCGCTCGGCGCCTCCATAGTCATCAGGTCCTCCAGAGTCAGGTCCTCCTATACAATGCAAGCCAGGTACAATTGCTCAGTGCCACCCTCCAACGTGATGGTGTCCATACTGCTGCGACCAATTTCCTTCTCGGCTATGGTGGAGAGCAGAGCCTGCTCCTCGGCTCGAGCTTTCTTTCTCAACATAGAAGTAGCCATCACCAGAGCACGCTCGAGTTGCTCTCTACGTTGTCGCTGCTCCTTGCGGGCGTACCAAGGAGAACCCCGGCGAGGCGTTCCTCGCTTCCTCGTCATGTTGTAGGGCGCTCTCCAGGAAATACACACAGGCTTGGACGAGGGCGGAGGCCAATTGAAAGCACAGGCAGAAGGACTCGCATCAATGCTCCACGAAGGGATGGTGAACCAAGGCGTAATAATTATGCATTTAATTATGCATTTGAAAAGAATTTTCCCTAATAATTATGCAAAATAATATGCATTTAATGTATAAATTGTTGATGATTACAGCTATGTGAGACATTCTCCATCTTACAAACCTGAGAGATGTTCACCATTGCAGCTATGTGAAACTTGCTCTAGCTTACAAACCTGAGAGAAATCCCTGAGAAGGGTGTGTGGTTCCTATCTAAGACAGAGTTGGAATGTAGATATGACCTCCTCCATTCAGAGAGTTCAGAAGAACTCCAAATGATTCTCATGTGTAACATGGTGAGAAAGGATATCTACAGAGTTGGACGTGCCTATGGCTGAGCACAAGGTGAACATGTGAAATCCCAAAGTGTCGGGTGCATCATCATGAGAATAGAAATGAAGATGATGTATTAGCCTCCTCTGAGTAGAAGATTTGACGAGAAACTCCAGATGACTCTCCTATGTAATGACGTGGGAAAGAAGATCTGTTGAGTGGACGTGCCTGTGGATGAGCACAGGTGAACGTGATCCTTGTGGTTGAGCACTGGTGAAGAAGTGGTTCTTCTATGTAATGAAGTGATCCAGAGATATGGACATCCCTATGGATGTGCCCCTAGTGGATGAGCACTAGTGGGTGTATAATATCCCTTGCTATATTGTTCAAGAGTCAGACCTGCCTGTAACCCTAATTGTAATGTAAAGGGTATAGGTCAGCCCCACCTTAATGTGACTAGTAATTAATGTAAAAGATAATTAATCTCGTTAATATTAATTATATTATAAGCTAGTGAGGTAGGCCATGTTGTGCCAATAGACACTTCTGTTGATAGGTTCAGTTTAGTATAAGTAAAGGTAGATTCCCCATTGTGGAATCATATCTTTCATGTGAGTTTGAAAATCTCAGCAAGTACACCTTCTTGGGAAAAGTGTGTACCTCTCTTGGCACTAGTCTTCTAGGGTTTGAGGACCCTCTTGTGTTCTAGGTCTTATTGGTGGTGAAGTTATTTCTCTTGAAGAATATAGCAAAGGATTTGGCAGGGTTTTCTTCCCTTGTTGAGAAGGGCTTCCCAGGATACTTCTTGTGTTCTTGTTCATGGTGTTTCTTCTTGTGATCTTGGTTGCTGCAACATTATTGTTTATGGTTAAGAAAAATGCTAAAATGGAATGAACTTCATGATTAACCTAGATTATTGAAAAATTAACATGGTATCAGAGCATAGGTCTTGAAGAACCCATTGCACAAGCATCTACCAGTCTCCTCTCTTTTCTACAGAACCGTACAACCCTCCTAGGGTTTCCAAAAAATATGTATGACCCTCCTTTTTGAGGTGTTTCAGCCCTTAATACTTGAACTTTGGGGACAATTTTGGCATGGGAGAATACAACCTCTTCCAGCACACCTCTAGAGACTCTTAGAGTGAAATTCCGAGCATTTTGAAATTTGGCCCTAGGGTTTCTAGGTTTTCTCTAATTTCTGCATAAATTTCATAATTAGGGTTTCTTTAACTCATTGAAGGAGCTCTTTAGCTCACCAGTGTTCTCCTATATTTCAAAGGCTTATTGTTGGCAGTCATAATTCCAACAAAACCTAAAAGTGCTAGCCTAGCCTAGCCATTAGGTTTTCTAGCCCAGTTGACAAAGGGTTGTGAAGAATCTAAAATTATGATGAACAAAACTATGTTGGAAGATAAGCTTGATGAATCAAGCAACTTCAAGTTCCTGAAAGACAAGACTTCTAAGAAATAATTATGATGGTTGGTACAAAAAGGTGTCACTGTGACCACCTCCTTCATGAAGATGTCAGAGGACGGAGATCAACCATGTGCCATTAGATAAATCATATCAATACCCTTAGGTATGCACTTGTATATTTATTATTTGTATCATTGTCATGAGGGTAATTGCAAGACGAATGAACCTTTTGCTGAAGTCTTGGATCTAGAGGGATCTCAGTGCATTCAGAGGAACAACACACTGGAAGTGAAGACTCCAGGTTTGATTGTTGTAATTTTCATTCCTCTAACCTATATTTCTAAAGTTTGCTACATAACAAGTAGGTGTTGTAGTGGTGACAACAATCCTTAAATTGTTTTGATTTTAGAGATGTACCCATTATTCTCCTTTAGGAGATATTATTGTTTTGGTTCCTCTTGTTTTCATGTTCCAGACAGGTTAAGAACAAAAGAAGATTCTCATCCTTCAGAGGGATTCAAAACTATTTGAGAAAGAGGAAGAATAGAACCATCATTGAGAAAACCAATGAAATAATCCATGATCATAGTCTTTCTATGATTTCATGGGCAGAAGCATGCATGACACAATATATGTTCAGAACAAGAGTCTTTAAATTAATTTTAAAAATTATCTTAATTTTATTATTTTTTCTCTATTTATTTATTTATTTATGTGGTATTTTTTTAGGATTTCATTTGTAACAATATTCTTTTTTTAGGTCATGGTTCAAGTATGTTGCAATTTAAGTTAAAAAAAATAATTCCCATCACCTCTAGTTTTTTAATTGAAGGTTTATTTTAACATTTGGTTACAATAGTATCATTGGTTAAAATCATGGTTTCAAAAAAGCTAGAATCTTAACCATGAAAAAATATGTTACTAGTAGTAACTTTTTTCGATTCATGGGTTGATTTTATAGCTTTGTTTACAACATAGCCAATATTTTAAGTCATTGTTTAAAATATGTTGTTATGTTACATTAAAAAACATAGCTTCTACTAGTAGCACCATTTTTTTTTATTTAGAGTTGATTTTAATATTTTAGTTGTAATGATATTGGTTATTAAGGTCATCACTTAAAAAATGTTGCAATTTTAAGCCCAAAAAATAAAGGGTGTTGTTGGCAGCACTATTTTCATTTGGGGGTTGATTTGAAGATTTGTGTTTCAACAATTTTAGTTGTTAATGCCATGGTTTCAAACTACTTGTAATTTTACCCCCCGCCCCACCTCCCCATCCCAAAACAAGGGTGTCACTAGTAGCACCATTTTTTTATTCAAAAGTTGATTTTAAGGTTTTTAATGGAAAAATTGTGGGGTTTTAAGTCTCTGATTCCAAAATATTGTAATTTGAACCTTAAAAAAATTATTAGTAAGACCACTTTTCAATTCAAGGAATGGTTGTAGTGCTTTTGATGTAAAAATATAATTTTTTAGAGCTAAGGTTTTCATTCTCACAATATTTCTTGAATCAATATCTATATATTTTTTATCTCTTTTATTTTAAAATATGATTCATCTTTTGTTGGTTTTAATAAAACTTTTTATTTTTTGAATTATTATACAACATTAAATTACATAAACCGCATTCATTATTCAAAAAAAAAAAATGGTTTTGAAAAGAATTTTCCCTAATAATTATGCAAAATAATATGCATTTAATGTATAAATTGTTGATGATTACAGCTATGTGAGACATTCTCCAGCTTACAAACCTGAGAGATGTTCACCATTGCAGCTATGTGAAACTTGCTCTAGCTTACAAACCTGAGAGAAATCCCTGAGAAGGGTGTGTGGTTCCTATCTAAGACAGAGTTGGAATGTAGATATGACCTCCTCCATTTAGAGAGTTGAGAAGAACTCCACATGATTCTCATGTGTAACGTGGTGAGAAAGGATATCTACAGAGTTGGACGTGCCTATGGCTGAGCACAAGGTGAACATGTGAAATCCCAAAGTGTCGGGTGCATCGTCATGAGAACAGAAATGAAGATGATGTATTAGCCTCCTCTGAGTAGAAGAGTTGATGAGAAACTCCAGATGACTTTCCTATGTAATGAAGTGGAAAAGAAGATCTGTTGAGTGAACGTGCCTATGGATGAGCACAGGTTAACGTGATTCTAGTGGTTGAGCACTAGTGAAGAAGTGGTTCTTCTATGTAATGCAGTGAGCCAGAGATATGGACATCCCTATGGATGTGCCCCTAGTGGATGAGCACTAGTGGGTGTATAAGATCCCTTGATATATTGTTCAAGAGTCAGACCTACCTGTAACCCTAATTGTAATGTAAAAGGTACAAGTCATCCCCACCTTAATGTGACTAGTAATTAATGTAAAAGATAATTAATCTCGTTAATATTAATTATATTATAAGCTAGTGAGGTAGGCCATGTTGTGCCAATAGACACTTCTGTTGATAGGTTTAGTTTAGTATAAGTAAAGGTAGATTCCCCATTGTGAAATCATATCTTTCATGTGAGTTTGAAAATTTCAGCAAGTACACCTTCTTGGGAAAAGTGTGTACCTCACTTGGGTGCTAGTTTTCTAGGGTTTGAGGACCCTCTTGTGTGCTAGGTCTTATTGGTGGTGAAGTTATTTCTCTTGAAGAAAAGGATTTGGTAGGGTTTTCTTCGCTTGTTGAGAAGGGTTTCCCATGATACTTCTTGTGTTCTTGTTCATGGTGTTTCTTCTTGTGATCTCGGTTGCTGCAACATTATTGTTTATGGTTAAGAAAAATGCTAAAATGCAATGAACTTCATGATTAACCTAGATTATTGGAAAATTAACATGGTATCATAGCATAGGTCTTGAAGAACCCATTGCACAAGAATCTACCAGTCTCCTCTCTTTTTTGCAGCACCGTACGACCCTCCTAGGGTTTCCAAAAAATATGTATGACCCTCCTTTCTGAGGTGTTTCAGCCCTTAATACTTTAACTTTGGGGACAATTTTGGCATGGGAGAATACAATCTCTTCTAGTGCACCTCCAGAGATTCTCAGAGTGAAATTTCGAGCATTTTGAAATTTTGGCCCTAGGGTTTCTAGGTTTTCGCTAATTTCTGCAGAAATTTCATAATTAGGGTTTCTTTAACTCATTGAAGGAGCTCTTCAGCTCACCAGTGTTCTCCTATATTTCAAAGGCTTATTGTTGGCAGTCATAATTCCAACAAAACCTAAAAGTGCTAGCCTAGCCTAGCTGTTAGGTTTTCTAGCCCAGTTGACAAAGGGTTGTGAAGAATCTAAAATTATGATGAACAAAACTATGTTGGAAGATAAGCTTGATGAATCAAGCAACTTCAAGTTCCTGGAAGACAAGACTTCTAAGGAAGACTTATTATGGGTGGTACAAAAAGGTGTCACTGTGACCACCTCCTTCATGAAGATGTTAGAGGACAGAGATCAACCATGTGCCATTAGATAAATCATATCAGCACCCTTAGGTATGCACTTGTATATTTATTATTTGTATCATTGCCATGAAGGTAATTGCAGGATGAATGAACCTTTTGCTGAAGTCTTGGATCTAGAGGGATCTCAATCCATTCAGAGGAACAACACACTGGAAGTGAAGACTCCAGGTTTGATTGTTGTAATTTTCATTCCTCTAATCTATATTTCTAAAGTTTGCTACATAACAAGTAGGTGTTGTAGTTGTGACAACAATCCTTAAATTGTTTTGATTCTAGAGATGTACCCATTATTCTCCTTTAGGAGATATTATTGTTTTGGTTCCTCTTGTTTTCGTGTTCTAGACAGGTTAAGAACAAAAGAGGATTCTCATCCTTCAAAGGGATTCAAAACTATTTGAGAAAGAGGAAGAATAGAACCATCATTGAGAAAACCAATGCAATAATCCATGATCATAATCTTTCTATGATTTCATGGGCAGAAGCATGCATGACACAATATATGTTCAGAACAAGAGTCTTTAAATTAATTTTAAAAATTATCTTAATTTTATTATTTTTTCTCTATTTACTTATTTATTTATGTGGTATTTTTTTAAGGATTTCATTTGTTACAATATTCTTTTTTTAGGTCATGGTTCAAGTATGTTGCCATTTAAGTTAAAAAAAAAAAATTCCCATCACCTCTAGTTTTTTAATCGAAGGTTTATTTTAACATTTGGTTACAATAGTATCAGTGGTTAAAATCATGGTTTTAAAAAAGATATAATCTTAACCATGAAAAAATATGTTACTAGTAGTAAATTTTTTCGATTCATGGGTTGATTTTATAGCTTTGTTTACAACATAACCAATATTTTAAGTCATTGTTTAAAAAATGTTGTTATGTTACATTAAAAAACATAGCTTCTACTAGTAGCACCATTTTTTTTATTTAGAGTTGATTTTAATATTTTAGTTGTAATGATATTGGTTGTTAAGGTCATCACTTAAAAAATTTTGCAATTTTAAGCCCAAAAAATAAAGGGTGTTGTTGGCAGTACTATTTTCATTTGGGGGTTGATTTGAAGGTCTTTGTTTCAACAATTTTAGTTGTTAAGGCCATGGTTTCAAACTACTTGTAATTTTACCCCCCGCCCCACCTCCCCATACCAAAACAGGGGTGCCACTAGTAGCACCATTTTTTTATTCAAAAGTTGATTTTAAGTTTTTTAATGGAAAAATTGTGGGGTTTTAAGTCTCTGATTCCAAAATATTGTAATTTGAACCTTGAAAAAATTATTAGTAAGACCACTTTTCAATTCAAGGAATGGTTGTAGTGCTTTTGATGTAAAAATATAATTTTTTAGAGCTAAAGTTTTCATTCTCACAATATTTCTCGAATCAATATCTATGTTTTTTTATCTCTTTTATTTTAAAATATGATTCATCTTTTGTTGGTTTTAATAAAACTTTTTATTTTTTGAATTATTATACAACATTAAATTACATAAACCACATTCATTATTCAAAAAAAAAAAAATGGTTTTGAAAAGAATTTTCCCTAATAATTATGCAAAATAATATGCATTTAATGTATAAATTGTTGATGATTACAGCTATGTGAGACATTCTCCAGCTTACAAACCTGAGAGATGTTCACCATTGCATCTATGTGAAACTTGCTCTAGCTTACAAACCTGAGAGAAATCCCTGAGAAGGGTGTGTGGTTCCTATCTAAGACAGAGTTGGAATGTAGATATGACCTCCTCCATTTAGAGAGTTGAGAAGAACTCCAATTGATTCTCATGTGTAACGTGGTGAGAAAGGATATCTACAGAGTTGGACGTGCCTGTGGCTGAGCACAAGGTGAACATGTGAAATCCCAAAGTGTCGTGTGCATCGTCATGAGAACAGAAATGAAGATGATGTATTAGCCTCCTCTGAGTAGAAGAGTTGACGAGAAACTCCATATGACTCTCCTATGTAATGAAGTGGGAAAGAAGATCTGTTGAGTGAACATGCCTATGGATGAGCACAGGGACAATTTTGGCATGGGAGAATAAAACCTCTTCCAGTGCACCTTCAGAGATTCTCAGAGTGAAATTCTGAGCATTTTGAAATTTTGGCCCTAGGGTTTCTAGGTTTTTGCCAATTTCTGCAGAAATTTCATAATTAGGGTTTCTTTAACTCATTGAAGGAGCTCTTCAGCTCACCAGTGTTCTCCTATATTTCAAAGGCTTATTGTTGGCAGTCATAATTCCAACAAAACCTAAAAGTTCTAGCGTAGCCTAGCCGTTAGGTTTTCTAGCCCAGTTGACAAAGGGTTGTGAAGAATCTAAAATTATGATGAACAAAACTATGTTGGAAGATAAGCTTGATGAATCAAGCAACTTCAAGTTCCTAGAAGACAAGACTTCTAAGGAAGAATTATTATGGGTGGTACAAAAAGGTGTCACTGTGACCACCTCCTTCATGAAGATGTTAGAGGACAGAGATCAACCATGTGCCATTAGATAAATCATATCAGCACCCTTAAGTATGAACTTGTATATTTATTATTTGTATCATTGTCGTGAGGGTAATTGCAAGACGAATGAACCTTTTGCTGAAGTCTTGGATATAGAGGGATCTCAGTGCATTCAGAGGAACAACACACTAGAAGTGAAGACTCCAGGTTTGATTGTTGTAATTTTCATTCCTCTAACCTATATTTCTAAAGTTTGCTACATAAGAAGTAGGTGTTGTAGTTGTGACAATAATCCTTAAATTGTTTTGATTCTAGAGATGTACCCATTATTCTCCTTTAGGAGATATTATTGTTTTGGTTCCTCTTGTTTTCATGTTCCAGACAGGTTAAGAACAAAAGAAGATTCTCATCCTTTAGAGGGATTCAAAACTATTTGAGAAAGAGGAAGAATAGAACCATCATTGAAAAAACCAATGCAATAATCCATGATCATAATCTTTCTATGATTTCATGGGCAGAAGCATGCATGACAGAACAAGAGTCTTCATCAGACTTTGAAAAACATAACTCCCGAAGAAACCTTCACCGGAGTGAAGCCTGAGATTGAACACTTCAGGATATGTGGGTGCCCAGTGTATTTTCATGTACCCAAAGAGAATAAGTCCAAGCTAGACCCTTCAGGGAGAAAGGATACATTTATGGGATAAAACACTAAATCTTCGAAGACATTCCAGATCTACATCCCTGGTCAGAGAAAGATTGAGACAAGCATAGATGTTGTCCTTGAAGAAGAGATAGCCTTTCAAAGATCCAAAGAATCTCAAATGAAGATTGATAGTGAGACAATACCTTCTCCCCCTTCAACATTTCAAAGGGAGACAAGCATTATTCCAGCTAATCCAGTTGCTCTTGTTGATATGTCTAGAGATATTGTAGTAGGGCATAAAAGGCCTGCCTAGGATCACACTGCAAAATGCAGAGGAATATACAAGCCCCTCAAGAAACAACCCGACAAAGCAAAAGAGATTTTTGAGATATCCTTCAGTACGAGCCACTTCATTGATTTTGAGCCTCCTTGTTTTGGATAAGAAACATGAGACCATGTATGTCAATATGCCATAACAAAATAATAACAGTATATCTTAAAATAATGACGTTCAATATATTGTGCAGAGACCAGAAGGGAAGTCTGTGGTAACTTCCAAGTAGATCTATAAGATCAAACATGCAACTGATGGAAGTGTCGAGAAATACAAAGAGAGATCTATAGTCAAAGGATTCTCACAAACAGAGGGAGTTGTCTATGATGAGACACTTGATCCAATAAGCCTGATACACTTCCATCCGTACTACCATCCATGAGTTGGAAACTATATCAGATGGATGGATTTTTGATGAGTTTGGGTTTCAGCATGAGTATTGTTGATCCAAACCTATATTATTACAGTGTTGGTGACAAGAGCCTGATTTTGATGACTTATTCAGAAAGCCTTGTTTTTGAAAACAAGCAAACCTTGACTTCTGATTTTTTATGAAGAATCTGAGTATGATGCACTACTTCTTGGGACAAGAAGTATGACAGAGGACCAATGAGATTTTCCTGAGTCAAGTGGGAATATTAAAGAAGTTCAGTATGACCAAATGCAAATCCACGATGATGGATTTGAAGAAAATGAATGATAATGATTTAGACAAGATTGATCCACAACTGATTGGATCATTGATGTATCTAGTTAACACTATACTTGATTCATGTTATGCAGTGAATGTACTTAGTCATTCCATGAGTCAATCGATACAGACTCACTAGACAACAAGGAAACATGTATTGAGATATCTACGAGGCACAATTAGATATGGCATGTGATATGTCTCTAGTGTAGACTTGAGTTTGCAAGGATATGCAGAATGGACAGAAAGTATAGTGGACCGGAAGAGCACATCCGCTTGTTGTCTTACTATGAAGATTGCCATGATTTCCTGATGCAGTAGGAACCAAAACTATGTGGCCTTGAGTACCACAGAAGCAGAGCATGTAGCATCGAGTGTGCGAAGCAATATGGCTTCAAAAGCTTCTGACAGATTTACTTGATCATGAGATGGATTCTATGATGATAACCATAATTGTTTGTAAATATCTTTGAGAACCCATTGTTTCATGATGGATCGAAACATGATGAGATAAAACATTATTATATCAGAGATATGATGCAAAAGAAAATAATACACATGCAGTACCTTCCTACACATGACTAGATTGCAGACATCTTCACCAAACTAACTTGGTGAAGAATGCCTCCCTAGTTGAGAGGGAGTGTTGATGACTCCAGCCAAGACAAAGTTCAAAGTACATCCGTGTGAGACTTAGCATAATGAAGAATGCCTCCCTAGTTGAGAGGGAGTGTTGATGATTGCAGCTATGTGAGACATTCTCCATCTTACAAACCTAAGATATGTTGACCATTGCAGCTATGTGAGACTTTATCTATCTTACAAACCTGAGAGAAATCCCCTGAGAAGGGTGTGTGATTCCTATCTGAGACAGAGTTGGAATATAGAGATGACCTCCCCCATTCAGAGAGTTGAGAAGAAATCCAGATGATTCTCCTGTGTAACGCAGTGAGAAAGGCGATCTACAGAGTTGGACGTGCTTGTGGCTGAGCACAAGGTGAACATGTGAAATCCCAAAGTGTTGGGTGCACCATCATGAGAACATAAATGAAGATGATGTATTAGCCTCCTCTGAGCAGAAGAGTTGACGAGAAACTCCAAATGACTCTCCTATGTAATGATGTGGGAAAGAAGATCTGTTGAGTGGACGTGCCTGTGGACGAGCACATGTAAACGTGATCCTAGTGGTTGAGCACTAGTGAAGAAGTGGTTCTTCTGTGTAATGCAGTGAGCCAGAGATATGGACAGGTCGGCCCCACCGTAATGTGACTAGTAATTAATGTAAAAGATAATTAATCTGGTTAATATTAATTATATTATAAGCTAGTGAGGTCGGCCCTGTTGTTCCAATAGACACTTCCGTTGACAAGTTCAGTTTAGTATAAGTAAAGGTAGATTCCCCATTGTGGAATCATATCTTTCATGTGAGTTTGGAAATTTGAGCAAGTACACCTTCTTGGGAAAAGTGCATACCTCTCTTGGGCGCTAGTCTTCTAGGGTTTGAGCACCCTCTTGTGTGGTAGGTCTTATTGGTGGTGAAGGTATTTCTCTTGAAGAATATAACAAAGGATTTGGCTAGGTTTTCTTCCCTTATTGAGAAGGGTTTCCCAGGTTACTTCTTGTGTTCTTGTGCATGGTGTTTCTTCTTGTGATCTTGATTATTGCAACAATATTATTTATGATTAAGACAAATGCTAAAATGGAATGAACTTCATACTTAACCTAGCTTATTAAAAAATTAACATAAACCACATTACAAGTTTATTTTTTTAATTTAAAAAAAATAATTCATTTTCTTTGTTCTTGATAATCTTTTTGTTTTACCTAACTTATTGAAAAACTTAACATAAACCACAATACAAGTTTAATTTTTTAATTAAAAAAAAAAACAATTCATTTTCTTTGTTCTTGATAATTTTTTTGTTTTAATAATCATTATACATAGCATTAAATATTTTCCTTCCAAAAAAGTTCATTTTCCTTTAGTTTTGATAAAACTTTTTTCTCTTAATCATAATTTATAATGAAAAAAATTGTACATCTAATAACATAAACTCATCATAAATTTAAATTATTTTATTTCAAATATTAATAAATAATTTTTTTTTAGTAACGATTATTTATTATATAAAGTGTTGAATGTACATAAACTCATCATAAATTTAATTTCTTTTATTTCAAATAATAAATTATTTTCTTTTTTACAAATGGTTTTTATTTTAGTAATTATTATTCAAAGTGTTGAATAATATAAATTATATTGATTGTTTTTTTTTTTAAATTTTTTTTAAGTAAATATTTTTATTTGATTTGAAAAGATATTTTGTTTGAGTAATTATTATACAATAGAGTGGATATAGAAAATGTTTTGTTAACTTTATAGAGATGAATGTAATGTTGGAATTTCATATTCACTTGTCTATAAAATGAAATTTTAATAATAATTATTTAAGAAATTTAAAGAATTAAAAAAACTATTTATTATTATTTAATTATTTGGTAAATTAAGTTAAAACACATAGAGTTTTAATTGAACAAAATCAATGTTGAAAGCCAAAATTTTATGACAATTTTCTCCTCCCTACTTGTATTTCATTTGTGATTGGGAAGCATACATTCAGTGAATACAAGTGCAGTCCCATAGTTGGATGCCCTTGTGCAACTATGTTGATCTTGGCGACTACTACCACATTAGACAAAATATGTATACATATTTGAACTTCCATATGCCCTTGAGTATAATGGAAGCCTCTTAGATGCACCTGAAACCATATATACATAAACATGTCAATAATCTTATTCTTATAATACATTGAAGACAACATTTGTGGAATTCACTCTTGCATATTAAGGAATTGGATAACACAATTAAAGATATAATTGATCCTCCTTTATTAATACCATGAAAAATTGATCGAGTACTATTCTTGAGAACCCTCAAATATATCAAAAAGCTATAACACCTACTACTCATTTTTCTCTTAAAACCTTGCAAACATTATCATCTACAACACAAGTAGTGAAAATGCTACATATCTTGAAATATAAAGAATTTGAAAATTTTAAGCAAAAGTAAATACTTTGACAATAAATAAAAAAAATGCCCCGACCAAACTAGACTATTATAAGAGACATATCTTAAGAAAAACTATTTTCATGATGCTAAACGTGTTGATAGAGTTCTTATGATTGCATGACTCATTTTTTTTTTCCACGGAAAAGTTTACTCCATATATTCAAACAGAATATAAAAATATACACAGCGGTATCAAACAGCAAGAAACAGAAGGAAACGCCAAAGGACAAAACTGGGAAGTTTACAGAGTCAGAAAGATCTCTTATCAGCGGCCCGATTACAAAACAGAAGGAAACGCCAAAGGACAAAACTGGGAAGTTTACAGAGTCAGAAAGACCGGTCAGGTAGTGATCCATCCATGTATAGTCGCCGAATGTAATAAGCATGTTGTTGATCACTGAAATCTGTTGCCACTGGATCTGGAAATCAGAGAGGCTATCGGAAAAATGGACAATACTGAGAAATTTCAATATCAGAAGACCGGTCAGATTGTAATCCATCCCTGAGAAAGTCGCTGAAAGGACAAAGTCTGTATACAGATCATAAATTAATGTTGCCTCTAGATCTGATAATCAGAAGGCTTCCAAATCAGATTTTGAGTAAGGTTGGTGGACCTTCGTTGCCATCCTCCCATCTGGAGAAAGTCAAGAAGCCGAGGGAACGGGATAGAGCCAGTTTTGATAGGTGGTCTGCAATAGTGTTGTCTTCTCTGTAAATATGGGAGGCAGAGAGGCTCTTGAACAGTCTAGTGGTTTCGATTGTTTTCTCTTTCCAGCATTCCAGCGCTGCTAATCGAAGGTCAACCTTTTCATTTATCCAGTCGATAATGACTTTTGAGTCTCCGAGGAGTAACAACTCATCGATGTTTAGCCTTTGAGCCAGGATCAGGGAAGCCCACGCCCCCAGTAGTTCGGCCTTAGTGTTGGTGCCTTGTCCGCCATTTAGAGTCCATCTGTAAGAAGTGTGGTCTTTGATGAAGATATGGCCCCCCGCCCCACAATGAGATCCATCTGATTGAGCTGCTCCGTCAAACCAGGCAGTGGCTTTATCAAAAGGAAGAGTTGTAAGAGATCTGCGCTTTACCCGGGCAGTGAAGGGAGAAGGTTGGGAAACTGCACTAAGAATGAGGTTTGTCACCTAGTAAGTCGAAGGAGGTTTATCATCAAAGATAGCGACATTTCTTGCCAGCTAAACGTTCCAGCAGACAGTGGCTGGCATCGCTGGTTAAATCTGGTGTTTTGAGCACCAAGAGCTAAAACAGGAGAAAATCGAGGGTCCAAGGCAAAGTTCAGAAAGTTTTAGGGAAGTTGTGACCTGTTGCCAAACCTACTGGAAAAAAGGGCAGCGCACGAAGAGATGAAGTGAAGTTTCGTTGTCCTCCTTGCATAAAATGCATCGATTTGGTCCAGGCCAGCCACGTCTCTGTAGAATATCCCAGACGAGGATTTTGTTCTCCGTCAAAAGCCAAGTGAATAACTTGAGTTTAAGAGGGCAGTTCCACTTCCACAGCCGAGTATGCCAAGTCCTATAGCGGGTGTGCCAGGTAGCTTCTATCAAAGCTTTGTAAATGTTTCTAACAGAAATGTAGCCAGATTTATCACCCTCTGTCCAGATTAGTGTATCAGGTCTATCCTGTAGGCGGATGCCGGCTTCAATAAGATGTTGGGTGTAACTAATCCATTCGGCAGTAAGCTCACTGTCTAGCTCTAGCGAGGAACTAGAGACCCAAGTCTCGCCAAGTGTGTTGCTTCGGTGCATGTCTTTTATTTGGTACAGATAAAATAGGCCTCGATTATGTAGACGATCCAGCAGTTTGGTAGAGAGCAAGGCCTTCTTGCCCATGTCCAGGATAGCGTCTCTGCCAATTTCAATAGCAGATCCAGTGCCAGGCTTCCACACGATCCAATGGAGTAGCACCGGAATCAATTTTAGTAAATGCTTCCACATTTGAGAGCCCCTAGGGGAAGAGAAGGAGGCTGATCTGAGCCAGGTATGGACCAGCAAATGAGAGATATATTTATCTTTTATGAGCTTGTTCCAAATGCCTGGTGTCATCAGAGTTCGCCAGAGTGTATTCGCCGAGAGAGCAAGGTAGGTGAGGTGCAAATTCCTCAGTCCCCAACCACCTAGAGCTTTTGGTTTTGAGAGGGTTTCCCACCCACAAAGATGGAGTCCTCTGTTTTGTTTGCTGCCATTCCATAGGAAGGTAAAAATCAATTGGCGGAGCTTCTTTAGCACGGATTGTGGGATGTGTGCCAGAGCCATCCAGTACACAAGAAGACTTTCTAGAACTGCCTTTATCAAAATGTATCTGCCTCCCATGGATAGACATCTATTACACCAGTGTTGTATTCGACGTTCAAACTTCTCAAATAGCCAGCTCCAGTTCTTTGCTTTGTAGCTGGTAGGTTTGATGTAGTAGCCAAGATAAAAGAAGCCAGCTGCCATATCTCGAAAATCGAAGCCAAAAAGTGATTTTAGCTCCAACAAGAAAGCGTCCCTCACACCTGTGGCCAAGAAGATGGATTTCTGATAGTTAAATTTTAGACCTAAAACAGAGCAGAACAAGTTTAGTATAGTCAAAATTTATGTCCATTCAGCCAAGGAGGCCGAAGTCATAATAATCACGTCATCTACGAATAGTAGATGCAGAATTTTGGTCAGTCTGGAAGCTTTGATTCCCGTGAGTTTGCCGGTTAACTCACTTCTTTTTAACAAGATGCTGAGGCTTTCTAAAACTAGAATAAAGAGGAGGGGGGAGAGGGGGCATCCCTGTCGGAGCCCTCTTTCGTTGTGGAAGGATTTGGAGGCCTCGCCATTGATTAACACTGCCAGAGTGGCTGTGGTAAAGCAGCCCATCATCCAATTTGTAAAGGCAGCCCCGAAGACACATTTGAGAAGGATGACCTTTAAGAAATCCCAATTAGTGAAGTCAAAACCCTGTTTGAGATCCAATTTTAGGAGAATGGCCAGCAGATTTTTTGTTTTAATGCTATGTAAGCACTCCTGAGCAGTGCTAATAGCGCCTAGAATTTGCCTACCCTTGAGGAAACCAAGCTGCTCCTCTACTAGAGCCCATGAGAGTAGAGGGCGAATTCTGTTAGCAATGATTTTCGTTACTATCTTGTAGCTGAGATTACAGAGCGAGATCGGTCTGTAGTCTGAGAAATGGCGGGGGTGATTTTGCTTAGGAATCAATACAATAAAAGTGTTGTTCAATTGCTTGTTAACCTAACCACTAATCCTCGAATCTTCGATCGCCTCTAGCAGATCTTGTCCCATTATGTCAAAAAAATGAAGGTATAGTTCCACGGTCCATCCATCGGGACCGGGACTTTTATCTTTCTTGAAACCTTTTAAAACCTGGTAGATTTCCTCTTTTGTGCAGGGGGCATCCAGCGCTGTTGCTTCCTCAATGGTGACCATCTGTGGGAAAAGTTGTGCAATTTCAACTTGATCCTGCAGTGAGATTTGCATATCTTTTTTTATAAAAGGACTGGAAATGATTGTGCGCTGCTAGTTTTATGTCTTCAGTCCTGTGTAGCATGCTGCCATCCTCAATCTCCAAATCCCAGATAAGCTTTTTATTTCTGCGATGGATGGCAAATCGGTGGAAGAAACGGGTGTTGTTGTCCCTGCTAGAGAGCCAAAGTGCTCTACTTTTCATCTGCCATCTGTCTTCTTCATCTCGGAGGATGTGCGCACGCTCAGCCTCTAATTTATGAATATCGACTTCAAAGTCAAAAGACTGGTCAGTCCGAGCCTTTTGTTTTAGTAATAAGGACAATCATTGTTCAATTCTGTTTATAGAAGTGGCGTCTTGTGCTTTTTTCCTCTGCAGCCAGCGTATGGTAAAAGCCTTCAGATTTTTTAGTTTTCTGACCAGGTTGCCCTGAGCGTCTCCAGAAAGCGTGTGGGTCAGATCAGACCAGACCGCTCTGACTCATTGATCGAAAGATGGCTCCAGTAACCAAGCCAAGTTGAATTTGAAGGGGTAACTCGAACCCAAAATGCCTTTTCCAAGCTGGAGACAAATGGGAGTGTGATCGGAGAGGTAAGGCAGGTCGATCCAGGCCCGAGCCACGTGTGACGAGTGAAGAAGATATTCAGAAATTAAGAAGCAGTCTAGGCGTTTTTCAATGCCAGAGGAGCCCGCTCTCCCATTACGCCATGTAGGCAGTAGTTCAGCCGGCTCCAGATCCACTAGAGCGTTCTTAGTGAAGAGGGAAGTGAAAAAAGTAGAAAGGGGATCAGTCTTTGCCTTGTCGCCCCATATCTCCCTAGAACTGAGCGTGAGGTTTAGATAACCGGCTATAATAAGATCTTTTATGGCTAGGAGGCCAAGGCGGTCTAGCTTCTCCCAAAAAAGCCTGCGATCCAGACAGGGTCCAGTGTTTAGCAGGGTCAGGGAAGTGTTAATCTCCAAGAAAGTACCGGATAAAAAAATTCCTCCCAGACTGAGCACCGGGGTAAAGTCAAAGTAGAGCGGATCCCAGGCTGCCAGGAGTCCACCTGAGGTTCCAAAAGAGCTAGCCGCACAAGCCATCCAGTCTGGTCGGAGAGCGAAAAAAAAGTTTCGGGCAACTTCAGCGTCCACCAGCGTTTCTTGTAGGAAAATAACCGTCGGTCTGTGTTTATCCAGGAGGCGTCTCAAGGAGGCTAGTTTCAGGGGACCTCCAACCCCTCTGATGTTGAGGGAGATAAGAATCATGATTTTTCCCAAGCTTGGGCTTTTAATCCTCTAAGTGCCCGAGTAGTTTGATCAGTAGAAAGGGAGGCTGAGCTTGAAGCCTCTGCAATTGTCTTTTTTCTTGCACTGCGAGTTTTGTGTGGTGAAAACTCTGAGCCCAAGCCTCTGGACCAAGAGGGGGCTGTCGCAGGTTGCACAGTGACCCTGATGTTGAGGGTGTGTTACCAATACTGGTTGAGGATGGAATAAGTTGTTTGCCAAGGTACATCGGAATAGGTATAGAGTCAAATGGTAGAGAGGGTGCAGGTGTGTTATTAAGAGACAGCTGGTCCAGATCCTGAGCCGAATAAGGCTGTTCAGTGTAGCCAGGGGGAGGGGTGGAATCATCATCCGGTGGAGCAGAGTTAGTGGGAGGCTGTGAAGTAGAGGGATTTCTGAGAGAGGATGGGTGGGCTAGAGGCCTAGGAAGAGGTCCTGGCGGTTCTGGTGGCGGGTTTGTGGATGCCAGGGCGTCTGGGTGAGCAGGGAAAGAGGGTGGAAGTCGAAGGTCTGTGGAGTTTTCAGTGGAGGCTGATTGCTGGCAGTTTGATGCTTGTGTATTTATCTTGAGTCTCTCCCAGGCAGAGAGGGTGTTGTAAAGCGAAGGACATAAAAGCTTGATCTTACATACCAGTGTGTTGGCTTGTGAATCAGGACTCAATGCTCGTTGTTGTAGTGGAGGCTCATCTGCAATATCCTCCGGCTGTGTATTGTAGCCATTGAAGCCGACTTCCTCCGATGAATCAGGCTCTTGTTCAGAAAAAGTGTATTTGGAGCAGTCCCGTCTCAGGTGGCCTGTTCTGCGGCAAAACGAGCAGCGGAATGGGATCCCTAGATAGTCAAGTCTTTGAGCGAAGTGGATGCCTCTCCAATCAATATTCAGGATCTCCGGGAGTCCTGCATGTATATCCATTTCTACCATTATCTTAGCCATTTTTCTATCCGACGAAGTCAGCGTGGGTGTGTCCACTGCTAAAAAACGCCCTAAAGAGGAGCCGATGAGCTCGAGGGCCTGTTGGTTCCAGAGTTGTAGTGGGAGGCCTGGTAAAAGGACCCAGAGATACTTGTATGAGAAATGTTCAGTGGACGGATTAAAGCTGAGCCTCCACCTCTTGAGCATGAGACTTCCATCGCCAACTGCCCAGAACTTTTCCAGAACGTGAACTGAGTCCTCAGGCGTCTGAAAAATGAAACCAATCCACCCACGCTGGAGGTAGAGTACCTTAGGGAGATATCCTAGAAGAGGCTTCTAGGAATCTATGATCCAATCTCCAAACGCAGGTTGCACTTGTTCTTGTAAGCTAGTCTACCAACCAGGGCACAGAGTGCGAGGTTGCAGGCCTCGAAAAGTCCTACATCCATGCCCAGGGCAAGTTTTGGGTGTAGTTTTTTTTGGTTTCCAGACCCTGTGTGTCTTTTTAAGAGTGATGTTGGGATGAGGTTTGCTGGAAAGGGAGCTGGACATATGGTGGATCCCACCATTCCTGGTAAAAACAGACTGCTGTGGAGGGTTTAACTCGGAGAAAGGTTTCAGTAGTGGGTCTCCCGGGACAGGAGTATGGGAAAGAGCACCAGAAGCGGGAGTGCACTTTTCTTTACGGTAATGGTTGCTGATCAACTCATCGATGGAGGTAAATTTATCCGGGTGGTCCCATGGGTCCCCGATCTGTCTATTAGAGGGGTCCGTGTTGTGTTTGATAGGCTGTTGTACCCACTGGGAAAGAGCTTCTGTCTGTGGTAGAGAAAGAGACAGGTTAGTCCTGACAGATACAGGAGGGGTCAGCCCTTTCCAAGATAGTGGTCGGACTTAGTGCGAGGATAGAGGATAGATGGTTTGCAAACAGTGGCTGAGACAGCAGAAAACTCGGGAGAGAGGTCTGTTGTCTGTAGCGGGGATAGAAGACAGGTGGTCAGGAACAGGGGCAACCTTCCCAGAATCAATAGAGGGTCAAGAATAAAGAAGGAAACAGTTTTCCAAGGAGAATAAGACACCGGGGGGAAGAGTTTGAAGGGGGAAGGTCGATAGGCAGAGTCTATGTAAGACACGATCGATACTGCTTGGTTACCCGCTGTCTGGGACCGGCCTTGTCCGGCCCACCACTGTGTGCTCCATTTTTGCTGATGCCTGTGTCTTCTGCCAGGCCAGTGTGCCCAAGCTCAGATTCGAAGGGCTGTGGCGCCCATCCAAACCGGTGCCTCTCGAATCAGAGGCGATTCGCGCCTCTCCAGTTCCACGTACCTGTTCAATCATAATTTTTTTATGACTCATGACTCATATACTCATAAACCAGTTCGATTGCATGACTCATATACTACCCTGTTTATTATTGTTTAATTTTAGATAAATTGAATTAAAAACTCACTAGTGAGTACCGAAATGCAAGCCAAAGTGCATGGCAGTTTCTTCGTAGGTACATGTGATCGGTTTAGCACATATGATGTGACACGACCCCACATCACTATTCCATTTCGTTAAAATTAAAATATTCCTTCTGTTTTCTCACGTCTTATGACTCTTATCTCTCAAAGACCATTCCTTTTCTTAAAAAATCTTTATTTTTCTGTGCTTTAGAAAATACATTTTGTTTTACCCCCTATTAATATTATCATGTTACACGCCGAAAATCATGCGCGACTCTTATCTCTAAAAGGACGATTCTCTTTATTTAAAAAAATGATTTTTTCTTCCCTCGTTTTGAAAATGCGCTCTGTTTTACCATTGATAATGCAAAACCACTGACATTGAATGCAACAAATAAATGTTAGAATCGCTTTAAAGTTGTTATAATATTAGATTTGATTGAGTACCGCTGCCACCGACCACATATTATCTTGCTACAAGCCAAGAAAATTTAGATTCCATTTAAAGTTGGTCCATCACATAATTTTGAAAATAAAAAACTTAATATCACAATAAATATTTATGAGTAAGTGGGAGCACTATGTAAAGATTTGGATTCCATTTCAAGCTAAAGAAGAAAAGTGAAATTTTCTTTAAGTGGGATCATAGGTCTTGCCACCAACTAACACATATTGTGGAGTATTGTTAGGGATGAATGTTTTTAACTTTTTGCATAGTGGGAGGGGAAAATTAAGCAACAATGATATTTACACCGCAATCCATTAATTATTATGTTTTGTTATTGTCTTTATTGATATAAGGATCATGGTATATTGGAGTTTATATGTTGTTGTGGTCATATTTGTCAACTAATGTGGGATTAATTTTTTGCATAGAGATGTGTTTATGTTATAGAAACCACTGCAAAATGCATAGATTTTAGGCATATCCAACTTAGTAATAGATATTTTTATAGTAAGACATGTGAAAAGGGCACTGTGGAGTATCATTAGTGATAATTTTTTTTGCATAGAGTGAGTGGGGAAGAATGAACAATAAGGACATTCAAACACTACTAATCAATCATTATGTTATTCATAATAATATGCAAAATAATGTGTATTTAATGAAATAATCTACATCATAGGTTTAAACATGATTATCGACTTGACAAGAACCTTTCAAAGTCCTTTTTTTAGAAGTTGTATTTAATATTTTTTTTGCCTCTGTTGCAAAAAGTGTTGCTTCTAATGTTGCCATATTTTTAGTTTTTATTATTTCAAAGTACGATTCTTTTTCTTTTAGTTTTAATAAGACATGATCCACATAAATTTTCCTTTGGTTTTATCATAGTTTTGTTTTACCATTGATCATGTAAAACAATATCATTTAATGACATAAACCACATGACATGTTTAATCTAATTCATTTTCTTTTGATTTTAACGAGACTTTAATTATGCAAAACAATGTGCATTTAATAAAATAAACCACATCATAAGATTAACCTTTTCTATTTCAAATGATGATTTTATTTTTGGTTTTAATAAGACCTTTTGTTTTATTAGTCATTATGTGAAGCATTGAATAATATTGATCACATTCATTTTTTTGGAAAAATATATATTTTTCTTTTCTATTTCAAACGATGATTTTATTTTTGGTTTTAATAAGACCTTTTGTTTTATTAGTCATTATGTGAAGCATTGAATAATATTGACCACATTCATTTTTTTGGAAAAAATTATATTTTTTCCTTTGGTTTTCACAAGAATTTTATTTCATTACTCAATAATACAAAATAATGAATTCAATGACCTAAACCTATAAGGAGCTTAGTCTCTTTCCATAAGGGGTTTAGTCTCTTTTATTCAAATAATGATTATTTTTCCTTTAGTTTTGACAAGTCTTGTTTTACTACTTTATAATGACATAAACCACACTGATTTGTTTAGTCTCTTTTATTTTAAAAGATGATTAATTTTGTTTTGATTTTGACAAGAAATTTTATTCTATTAGTCATTATATAACACACTTGATATTGATTGATATATAAGAAAAAAAAAAAAGTTATGTTATCTTTAAGAAAATGGATATAGGGTTAGAATTTCATATTTACGTGTGCTTATAAAATAAAATTTTGATAATGGTTACTTACGAAGTTCAAAGAATTTAACCATTTTGATTATCCCACCAAGATATTGATAAATTTGTACTCTTCTAGTCTTCTAGTCATTATGTAACACACTTGACATTGATTAATATATAAGAAAAAGGAAAGTGTTATGTTAGCTTTAAGAAGATGGATATATAGTTAGAATTTTACATTCACATGTGCTTATAAAATGGAATTTTGATGATGGTTACTTATGAAGTTTAAAGAACTCAATCATTTTAATCATCCCACCAAGCTATTTACTACCATTTAATTATTTGATAAATTGAATTGAAAAATAAAAAGTTTTAATGCATATGAATGGTTGTTGGAAGCTAGAACTGCATGGCAATTTCCACACTGATTTGTTTAGTCTTTTTTATTTCAAAAAAAGATTAATTTTTCTTTGATTTTGACAAGAAATTTTATTATACTAGTCGTTATGTAACACACTTGACATTGATTGATATATAACAAAAAAGAAAAAGTTATGTTATCCTAGTTATTGATTGATTGTAATTGTTGAATGTTACATTTCAAAAAGTCCCACTAAAAATCCTAGCTCATGTTTTTGACGTATATATGGGTGGAGGTAATAAATCAAATGGTTCAATCAAACCAAATGGGACTAATTATATGTTTGTTCTTATGATGCAGTGAACTCTTTCATTCCATAGCTTGACCTATGGCCTATGCAAGAAAGTAAGTAGCAATGAGCGAAAATGGACTAGGGCGTACTAGACCAATTAAGGGGTTGGCTTTTCGAGTGGTTGAACAAATGGTCGGTGAGATTTTTGTTCAATGATTCATAAAATCCCCAACAACAATAACAACCACTAACTAAGTTAACCCTTAAACTACTTAACATTCTATGATATTATAAAATGTTTTACTTTATCATTTAACAAAATAATGATTATATATGGTTTCATCGTATTGAATTTAACTATATGTTCTTATACTTCTTATAAATCTTTGATCTAAATGAATGTTAATATTCTCTACCAAAAGGTTGTAAAGTCCAATTTTCAATACATGTTTTAGATTGTATTGATGAATAAATAATCTTGTATTGTATTTGATTAATAAACTACAAATTCTCAAAATGTTTTACTTTATCAAATGGGAAAGAAAATGTTGATATTGTGGAGACAAATGGTCGCCTGGGCACAAATGAAACAATAAAAAATTATATTCTTGTAAAACAGAGAAAGAATCAAACACATATGATAGTGATTCAGGTAACAAAAGTGAAGAGGAAGGTAAGGCCCCCTATACAAAAACCGATGAGGCCATGCCCAAGATATCATTGGCTGCAATAACATGAATAGCAAAACCACAAACTTTAAAACTAAAAGGGCACATAAAAAAAGAAAATGTTACCATTCTAATTGATACAGGGAGCACCCATAATTTCATAGATGTAAATGTTGCAAAGAATCTAAACCTATTCATATATCCGATTGCGGATATAAGAGTAAAGGTGGAAGATGGAAAAAAAATTGATGGCGTAGGAAAATGCCACAAGATCAAGCTTCAAGTAGTAGATTACGAATTAGAATCTAGATTCTACATTGTACCCTTGGGAGGAGTAGATGTCGTCTTGGGAATTCAATGGTTACAAATGCTAGGGACCTATTCTGCAAATCACCAAAAACAATTTATAAAATTCAAATGAGAAGGAAGACAATACAAATTATTTGGATTCCAGCCACCCCCCACCCAAATTATATCCTCACAACAAATGGAGAAACTAATTCAAAACGGAGCACCAACTTACATGTCACACTTTCATCAGATGGAGATATTAACAACATAAATAGTCAAGTCTCAACATCTAGAGATTCAAACATTAATCCAAAAATATGACAAGGTATTCCAAGACTTACCTATGAGTTTTCCACCTAATAGAAACATAGAACATATAATCGAGGTTAATTTAGATTCAACACCAGTTAATATTAGACCTTATCGATATCCTCACCACCATAAGACGGAAATAGAAAGGCTAATTCAAGATCTATTGAAATGTGGGGTTATTATGAAAAGCAGGAGCCCATATGCATCCCCAGTAGTACTGGTTCAAAAAAAGGATGGATCTTTCAGGCTATGCATAGACTATTGAGGGTTAAATAAAATAACCATAAAAAATAAATTTCCTTTACCTTTCATAGATGAGTTACTAGACAAACTCCATGGAGCTAAATGCTTCTCAAAATTGGATTTAAGATCAGGGTACTACTCGATTCGAGTAATATTAGAAGATGTACAAAAAACTACTTTTCAAACACATGAAGGTCATTATAAATTTAAAGTCATGTCATTCGGTCTAACTAATGCACCAACTACCTTCCAAGCAACTATGAATCAACTTTTTCACCCCTACTTAAGGAAGTTCATATTGGTCTTCTTTGATGATATTCTTATTTACAGTAAAAATTGGAAGGAGCATATGAAGCATTTAGAACATGTACTTTCTCTCTTAGAGAAAAATCAGTTCTATGCCAAATTATCAAAATGTTCCTTTGGCAAAGAATAAGTAGAATACCTTGGTCATGTCATATCTTGAGAAGGAGTCAAGGTGGACCCTGAAAAAATCAAGGCAATCACAGAATGGCCCAAACCAAATAACATATCCAAACTAAGGGGATTCCTTTGATTAGCAAGTTATTATCGAAGATTTATCAAGAACTACGCTCATTTAACAACACCCTTGTCAAACCTATTAAAGAAAAATTCCTTCAAATGGGACAACAATGCACAAGAATGTTTTGAAACATTAAAAACGATTATGTCGACTACACCTATGTTAGCAACACCAAAATTTGCAAAACCTTTTGTAGTAGAATGTGATGCATCAAGAATTGGAATAGGAGCAATATTAATGCAATATGGCCACCCAATAGCATTTGAAAGTCGAAATCTCAAAAAAAGGAAGAGTTAAAATCTACCTATAATAAGGAAATGTTATCTATTATGCATGCATTAGCTAAATGGCGACAATATCTCTTAGGAAGACAATTTTCGATACATACTGATCACAATAGTCTCCAATACTTACTAAGACAAAAAACATTGTCCACAAAACAACAAAAGTGGACGGAGTAACTTTCCACCTTTGATATGAAAATAATACACAAAAAAGGGAAAGACAACGTAGTTGTTGATGCACTATAATGAAAAGATGAGGAAGTAAACACATATGCAACAACAATAGTCATTCCAGATTGGTTGGATGAGATTCGAGTTGAGTATGCCAAATATCCTGAATCTAATTCCATAATCAACAATTTAGACCAAAACCCCAAATTTGAATGAAAAAATGACATTTTATGGTACAAGAACATAATCTACCTAATTCCATCCTCAAAATTTAAAATGAAAGTTTTAAGGGAGTCAC